>JBBYHK010000022.1:2121927-2144702 GCA_038382065.1 Adansonia grandidieri
GGGTGTTCGTCTTTGTGTATTTGGAGCGAGTCTGGGTTCTTGATCAACAATGGCTAAAGGTACGTTTTATTTAAATTATTACATATTCTAGTCTTTGGATCTTCATTTATTGAGCTATTACTTCATCGCAATGTTTAATGATAAAACAAGAACTTGTATGCATGTGTGTTGTATGTTCGAAACTCTGAATGTTTGATAAAGTTTCGTTTGTTATGTTATTTTAAAAGCATGCTGATCGAAGATAAATGATTGAGTTTTTGGATTCTTAGGGATGGAGTTTTGTGTCACTAAGTGAATTAGTGGCACTAAGGCTGCTCCTTCACGACGGGAAGGTCATGGATTCAAGTCGTAGAAACTGCCTCTTTCCGAAAAGTGAGGGGAAGGCTGTGTATGATAAACGATCATCCCCAACCCTCACAAAGTGGGGAGCCTTTTTTAGTGGGGAAAGCACTTTAGGGAGATTTTTGATAACTTCCATTCTTAATCGGATCTTTACGAGTTGACAAATGTACTATTTTTTAAATTTCTTTGTTCTCCTTGGGCAGCTGAGAAAGCTCACTATGCTGCAAGAGATCCCATTACAGCCCTGAAGAAGTACCTCATTGAGAATAGTCTGGCCAGTGAAGCGGACTTAAAGGCCATAGATAAGAAGATAGATGAGTTGGTAGAGGATGCTGTGGAGTTTGCCGACGAAAGCCCTCTTCCCGCTCGTAGCCAACTGCTCAAAAACGTCTTTGCAGATCCAAAAGGTTTTGGAATCGTACCTGATGGCCGATATAGATGTGAGGATTCGAAGATCAATGAAGGCACCGCTTATGTCTAATCTAATCTTTCATAGTATGACAGTGATAAATCTATTTATGCTCATATTTTGTTATTGCAGGGTCTCATATACGGTAGCAATCTCTTGTTCACTTGTTTTGGTAGTGTTTCTTGTGAAACAAGTTATTTAAAACTTATGGTAATTTAATTTCCCTTTATTACTTGGATAAACACTTTGAATGGCAAACCCCAAAGGATTGGTTTGGCCTTATTTTCTTGCCCTGCTTATAGTTTGATGGTTTTCATATTTTGCCTTTTACTATTAAAGTTCCTTCCATATTCTGCCATTTTTTTAATAATAAAAATTCAAATACTTATTCCAAATACAAAGAGAATTGTGAATATAATGGAGTGGTATTTTCTTTTGTTTGATTTATTTGTGAAAAAAGAAAATTGTATATTACATCTATATTTTATGGAATCATTGAATTAATAGTAAATTGTCTAATGTCGTATCCGTATTTTAAAAATGTGCATTGTGATGTTTGTAGTACTATTCCTTCTACTAATATAGTTCACCATCTTAACACGGTTAACTCTCAACAATGACGTGGACAATGCTTACGTGATTGCCACATGTCATATTTTTAAAATAATAAAAAATTTAAAAATAAAATATTATTTTCAACGATATATCAAATGCGACTTTTGGAGTCTGGACGATTTCATGGCAATTTTTTCATGATCGTGGCGCAAATCCTCTGCGTCTACTGCCACTGCTGCGTTTTCAAAAAAAATATTTTTCCCTGTAAGATGATTTTTTGGGATTTTCTTACCATTTTTAGATGAAATCTCGTTACGTTACTTTTCCAACGACGTATCGTTTGCATTGTATGGGTTTATTTGAGTAGAAAATAAATTTAAGAAGTCCAACAATGCGAGTTAACTCCTGATTTCATAATAAAGTATGTGCTAAGATTACAGTAATGACAAACATAACAATATATATATATATATATTTATTTATATTTGATGCACTCTAAATATAAATATATATATATATTATTAGTGAAATAAAAATTATTCTCTCATTAAATGTTTTTAAAAATAAAAATAAAAAATTTTATTTTTAATCAAATAGTATTATCTAATTCACTGTTAATATATAAAATTATATTTGATGTACTAATCATATATAAATTTATATCCTATTATATGATATCATCCTATTAAACGTAAAATTATCTTTATTTATTTTTAATATACTATCATTTGATTTGGTGTCGACTTAATGTATAGATACAACTGTCAACTATAAACCTTAGATTCATAGTCAAAAACACACATCTACACACGTCTACACCCATCTTTTCCGTTCCTTGCAAACTTGCTCCTTTTCACGTTCCATTCTTGTTCCATTCGTCACACATATTCTTCTTTAATTTTTATTTTTAACATCGTCACTCTGTCCACCATTAATATCCAGGAACTCTTCCTCTTTCAATATCTATCCATTTTACCGTTCAGATACCTTTAAACATTACCTTATCCTTATATTCATTTTTCCATGGGAGACCAACAGAAACAACAACCACAAGACCCTCCGCCTCAACAACCCCCACCATCACCACCGCCACCTTTAATGTTATCAAAGATAACATTATATACTAAAAAATTATATACTAAATATAATTATATACTAAATTATATACTAAAAAATTATATACTAAAAAATTAGGTATCTCTTTAATATCTTTTAATTTTTAAAATAATAAGTAATCAATAAAAAAATTATTTATTTTTTAAAATTCAACATTTTTGTTTTGAGAAAGAATTGTTTTTGGGGGTCTGCAAGCATGATAAATTCTAGTATATAATAATGGGTTTTTGGTTTTTGAAGGTAGAGTTTTTAGTTTTTTCATGTTATCAAAGAGTTGAATAATGGGTTTTTCGTGTTGTCAAAGAGTTGAACAATGAAAATGGATGACGAGTGCCTGATCGAATTGATCAGGTCATATAGGAATAAAGTTCAAGTCTATCAATCTGTTAGAATGCCTCAGCTGCATATATCACTGCACTTCCACTTGACACCTATCATAATGATAAACAGCTCGTCTCATCGTAACCTTCTCTTGAATCATTATTTATGTAATAAAAAATAATTTTTATTAAATTTAATTATAAAAAATATATGAATATTATCTTAAAAATAATTTTTCAAACAATAACTCAAATCCATGAATCAGGTCAAATTCATAACCTGTCCTACGAGCACTCTACTCTAATGATCTTATATATATATAAAAAAAAACTAGGTTTTGGATTTAATCTAAGCATTCGAGGATACAAATACCATCTAGACGTGTTGAAACTCTATCGCTGATAATCACTTAATTAAAAAGAAACATTGTTTAAACTTTCCTTCGACATATTAAAGATTATAAAGATGTTCCAAATTGACTGAAATATTCCTGGAATGTGCATAATTATCAAGGATAAAGTTGAATATGCTTTTCTGCTGCGCCTATATTTCATACTACGATATAATTATCAATTTGCTTTTAACTCCAACAAAATCGCAAGCCAAAATATAAATTTTAATTATCAAGTTTATTCTAATTTAAATTTAAATTCAATCTAATTTTAAATAATTTAATTTATAATTAATTAAAATAAAAAATAATAAAATAATAAAATAATTTAAATTCGAAATTAGCGGACGATATGCGTAACCTCGCTCGTTTGCCACCTTTAATGGCACCATACATGACGGCAGGAAGTGTGCTTTCATGTCTCGCTAGTCAAAAGGCAATTCTTCCAAGGCAAGCACTTGTCTCAGATGGGAACATGTTGCTTTCGGGGCAATCTTTCTCCTTGCCATGTGACCGGATGTAGTTGGGGCTATACTACAAGTTTAACTTCCAAAATTCTAAGAAAAAATATATTTTGTATTAATATCGATATTAAATGTATAATTTTTAAAAATATTATATATTTTATTTATAAAAACACTTGCATATTATTTTAATATTATAAATCAAAGACATCAATTTAATTAAAAAAATATATAAAAATAAAATTAAAAATATTTAAATTTATTTAATTAAATAAATTATTCACTAAAAACCTACATATCTTTTTTAATATATTTTAATTTTAAAATTATATACTAAAAAATTACGTATCTTTTTAATATCTTTTAATTTTTAAAATAATAAGTAATCAATAAAAAAATTATTTATTTTTTAAAATTCAACATTTTTGTTTTGAGAAAGAATTGTTTTTGGGGGTCTGCAAGCATGATAAATTCTAGTATATAATTATTGGATCACCTGAGCTTTAAATGCTGCGGCCTTCCTATTTGTATCCAGACCCATTTAACCAAATTAACATTTTATCTCAGATCTCTGTAATTATCGAAGGGGGCTTCAAGCTTGAGGAATAGCCCGACTTGTGTGTACGGTCTTGTTGAGCTCCGATTGGTTTGGTAAAACAATGGCTACCGAAAGAAACCCATAACAAAACCACCATTCTTAGATGCCTTTTTCTTTTTTTTCTATTAATAAACCATACATTTTGCAGAGTCGATAAGCTCTTTCTTCGATCCAGTCATCCTATTCCTCAACAAGCTCCCAGGTTTATTTATTTTTTTAATAACTTCTTACAAGGGTTTTTGATTTTTTTGGCTCTTGATTTGATTAATTGGCAATTCTAGGATTTACCCATTTCGTATTATTCTAACATATTGGTGGGTTTTAAGTTTCTCATCATGATCTTCTTGTTTACATTTATTTTGCTTTTTTAATTTGTTTTTTCATTCAAAGTCTAATGGTGATTTTGCTTTGATTATAAACAAATGTTCAATTTTGATTTGTCTTGTACATTATATAATCTTTCTCAGAGCCTTTTCCTTTGTTGGATTATACTTCCTCGTTGGCTATAATTATTAGTGCAATGAATTTGGCATATTTTCTCATTGATTGTGATTGTGATTATCTAGCGTATGCTTATAACTTTCAAAAATCAAAGCTGTCATCAGTTTTTCTTGGATGAATATTATGCTGTAAATATCATTTTTAATAGCTGAAACCTTCATCAAGGTCTGTCAATTCTTCATTTTGGATTGAATCTTTGTGATGAATCGAGTTGTCCTTTCAGAATTGACTTACTTTTGTCTTGGTTATAGTTGCTGTAAGATTCATCATTGATTTCTTTTACTGCTTTCAGATTCTGCCTGTATATGTGATCAAACATGTTCCCAATGCTTTACCATCTCAAGGGATAGAAAGTTAGTTGGTTTGTCTCTTGGCATGTCGTTGCTTCATTGAATTAGTGTAATGGAAAGGGGAAGAGGAATGGATGACTATGAACCGGGACCGATTCCGCCAGAAAGACCCTTGGACAGATTTGGGTTCATAAAGCAGAATGTTAGTAGCACTGCAGAAGGTTTAGCAAAGAGTAGGTTAGTTGTTGAATATGAGGGGTTATCTTTTCTTTAATTATTTTGTGTCAAGCTCTATTAGCTGATTTGATTTTATCTTTATGATTTTAAGCTTCATGCTAACAAACATTAATTCTGATCGTGTTTTCTGGTGGTTAAAAATTTCCAGGGAAGCAAGAAGAGTTAGAAAATGGAGGAAAATGATTGGGGTTGGTGGGAGTGATTGGAAACATTATGTAAGGAGAAAGCCTCATGTCGTCAAAAGGCGAATAAGGAAAGGAATTCCTGATTGTTTAAGGGGTCTTGTTTGGCAGCTGATCTCTGGGAGCCGAGACCTTTTGCTGATGAACCCAGGGGTATATAAGGTACTTTTTTTAATTACTTTTAGGTTTAAGCATTCTCTTTTAACTAACTGTATATTGTTTCTAAGTGCTATGGCCTTTTCTTGCTTTCCTTTCCTTCGTAACTGGCAATTATACTTTTAATTTCGTTATTCTTTGTTTCGTATCATTATGAATGCCAACTTTGACCTTAATTTTGTATAGAGTTATTGAGTGAATGTAAAAATCAATATTTACAACTCAAACATCATTGTAAAATGCCAATTTATCCTTGCTCATTGGTCCTTTATGTAATTTTTGGGTTAATTGGATCTTCTTTTTGTCATCCTATTTATCCTTGCTCATTGTTAAATGGAGCAAGATTAACATAATGTTGGGTTGATGATTATGAGTTGGATTGCTGGAAAAGTTATTTACTTATTTAATTTTTTAGGGAGAATTTTTCATTTCTTATATGGACTCAAACTGCTTTCTGAGCTTAAGGGGGTTCTTTTCTTTTTTGAGTTTTTTTCTTTTGTAATGAAAGTCTTCTTCCTTGTTGCACGTGTTCTTTGCTGATGAAACTTTATGCTGTTGCAGCAACTTGTAGTTTATGAGACATCTGCTTCAGAACTAGATATAATTCGGGATATATCACGCACCTTCCCCACACATGTTTTCTTTCAGCAGAGACATGGACCGGGTCAAAGGTCCCTTTACAATGTTTTGAAGGCATACTCTGTCTTCGATAGAGATGTCGGCTATGTTCAGGTATGTCTCATGCGTTTGGGCCCTCATATATGTCTAAGGTAATAATGCTCTCAGTTTTTGTTGAAAATGCAGGGAATGGGTTTTTTAGCAGGTCTGTTGCTTCTTTATATGAGCGAAGAGGATGCATTTTGGCTATTGGTTGCATTACTAAAGGGAGCTGTTCATGCTCCTATGGAAGGATTATATCAGGTATTTATTGTATTTAAAAACCTATTTTATGTTGTTAATGGTTTAATAAGGACTTAGGAAAGATTGTGATTGCCAATCACTTACCCAGGAGTCTACGTATGGATTTATAGCCATGTTTAAAAAAACTAAACCGGAGGTCAAACCAAGGACACCCAGTGTTGGACCAGTTGATTGTATTAAAAAAATTTAAATATTAAATATGTAATTTTAATAGTAATTAAATAATAAATATAAAAATATTTAATAAGAATATATATTCGACTAAATGGTATGATCTTGGTAGATGGCGCAGCATTATTAACAATAATTATTGTTAATTTTGTACTCAACCATTCTTTCCAGCCTTTTCTTTTTTGAAATGAACCAGTAACTTTTTTGAAGTTACATCAGTCTAAAATTTAAGAACCAAGCTCCAGATTTCTGCTTCTTCCAAAGTTATATCCTCTATGATTGTATGGGCATATTGTTTGATTGGTAACTATATTACTTCGACTCTTCAGTTTCCTTGAAGTACCCATGCCCAACACATATTTAGACATGGGTATGAGAGTGTGCTCCTCCAAAGATATGGAAAAAACATAAAAAAAATATAGCATACCTGTGTCGGCCACCTGTATCCAACACTCTCCCCCAAGTTCAAGCAACATATATATTGGTATTTAGCCCATTTGGCATTCTACTCTATGATATAAGTTAATTGGTATTCTCAACAGCTTTTTGATGGAATAACCAGAGCACAACTTCTTGGGATTTAGCGTATTTTATTTCTTTAGGAGCTTTCTTTCTTCTGGTTCAACCTCCGTCTCTTTTGCCATTGGCATTTGGTTCATTTTGGTCAGACAGAGGCCTATTTAAATAGCATTCAATCATGGTACATATTCTTTCAGTTCTCTGAAAATTTGTATGCACTTGGTAGGTGGGGCTGCCTCTTGTACAACAATACCTGTTTCAGTTTGAATACTTGGTGAGGGAGCAATTGCCAAAGCTGGGCGAGCATTTCAGTCGGGAGATGATAAATCCTAGCATGTATGCCAGCCAGTGGTTCATAACTGTATTTTCCTACTCCTTCCCATTTCCTTTGGCTCTTCGAATTTGGGATGTATTTCTCTTTGAGGTTAGTGGTTGGAAATATGATATAGGTTCCAGTTGTCGAATAAATTACATGGCCTGAAAATTGGTTTCTAGTAAAAGAATTTTCTTTCTGCCAATAAATAAATAAGGTTTTTTTTTGGGTCATTTTCCAGGGTGTCAAGATTGTCTTTAAAGTTGGTTTGGCCCTTTTGAAATACTGCCATGATGACTTGGTAAGTAGTTCAAGAACTCTTTGATCTTCTTGAAGTCCAACTAACCATTTTTTTTTCTCACTGCTTAAGTATGGTGGTTACATTGTTCATCAGATAAATTTATCCTTCGAGAAACTCATTCATGCTTTGCGAAACTTCCCAGAGGATGCAATGAATCCAGATGTATTGCTTCCCATGGCTTATTCGATCAAGGTTCTTTCCCTCACACACAAACTCATATAGTGTTTATGGAATTAAATACATTAAATTTCTCTTGTTCCATTCAATTTTAAGATCCGCATGCATCTTTCTTGTGGCATTATGATCTCTCTCTCTCTCTCTCTCTCTCTCTGATTTTAGGGATGAACATTTACTTTATTTATGCAAAGGATTAACTTTGTATTATCGTTTTACTTGCATCTATTGATTAATGAATTTCAATATTTATGTTTGAGTTGTGATCAGGTATCCAGGAGCTTAGGAGAATCAAAAATCGAGTATGAGAAGAAAACTGGAAAGCTAGCGTAATCTATAGAATTGATTGGATTCAGGAAGCCCAAACAACTGCATTGGAAAGTTCTCCATCCAAGGAAGGCATGTTGGCTGAGAAACCACTCTATCTGTACATTCTTATTCTCACTATTCATATCCTTTTATTGTGTTAAAGAAGCATAGCTTCTTGGTATACCAATAGTTTCTTTCTCATCTCTTTTGTTTTTGGTCACTACATGATGTGTATAAAACTGTCAACAAATTCATATCTTATGCGTGAAACTTTTTCCTTTTTTGTTTTTGTTTTTATGCTACCTAAACTTAAGGTGGGTGTCGATATTGATATATATTTGATATGATAATATTTAATTTTTTTTTAAAAAATTTTTATTTATTTGAAAGATTATATTTTGATATTTATATAAAATTTATATAAATATATGTATCAAATACGAATTCTTTAAAAAAGGTCGAAAGACCGTGGGTAATGTCCTTCCAGCAGTCGGAGAGAGATCCCTCGTGGCCACCACATCTCTCAACAACGTACGACTCTATGTTTTGGTTATTTTTAATTATATAAATATAACATAAAAAAAATTAAAACACAAAAATTATTTATCTCATTTACTGCTATAAAGATGTACCACTGTAAACATTTTATACAAGAAATACAGCTACTAACATGACGTAATACATTACTGACCCAGTCATACAAGTCTGCACCCAATTTAGCCTTAGAGGTAAAATTTTTTTTGTTAAAATATTAACATTGATTCTATATTTTTTTAATGTGACTATTGTTGTTTTCAAATTTAATTAAAAAAAATTCATCTTAAAATTTACTTTTATATTATTAAAAGTATTTATACATTTTTATAAATTTAATTACATTCATACTATATTTTTTTTAATTTTATTTTTAATATCATTATTTATAATTATTTTTTATTTCATTAAATTCTTATATTTAAGTTTTATTTTTAAAAAATATATATATCCTAACAATACAATTATAAATTTTAATATTGTAAGATTTCAACATTTAAAAATTTCTGGACTAAACACCCCAAATGAGCAAGGAATTTCATGTTACCAAAATAAAAGGCAGCATCGTAATTTTATCAAGACATAGGGATAAATACCTAAAACATCCCGTTTAAGTGTGTTCTCCAATAAACGCTTAAAAAAAGAACCATGATCTCACTTCAAACCTTACTAAAAAAGGGAAATTCTCTTAAAAAAAAAAAAAAAAACCTCCTTTGAGTTCTTTACTCTTTAGTTGGTTTCTTTCATATTCTTTTTGGGTTTCTTACAATTTCATAGTTTTTTGAACAGGTAAATTAATGAGAATTCTTGGTTAATTTTTTGGTATCTTTTCGATTTTTTAAACTTGTTTTGGAAGATTAATTGATTTTGGATTTTTTTTTTTTTTTGAATTTCAGGTCTTTATCGAACACGTTCGAGAAAAAGAGGAATTTCTGTAATAAAAAAAAAAAAGAAAAAGGTTTTTTTTTTCTACCTTTGCTTCATTATATTACCCTTTTGTTTGTTTATTTATTTATTTATTTGTCAATTGAGATTGCTATTTTCTTTTAAGCCTTTAATTTTATATCTTTTTTTTTTCTTTATGTTAAGATTTTTAATTTTTTTTTTTTTTGGATTGATTATTCCTTGTAGATAAGAAATGTTTATATAGTGTCTTAATGAAATTAAGAGTCTGGTATAAAGGTTTATAGTAGTCATTGATTAATAAAAATTACTCAGTATGAAATTAAATTAGTTTTACACATTTTTATAATTCTGTTATAGTATTAATATTTTAACAAACTGGCCGTTATATTGTATATTTGTATTCGTCATGCATGTAGAATTTCGAATCGATTTAATATCTCTATCGTATCGATTTTAGAATTAATTTAGTGTTTATATTAGTTTAAGTAGATTCCTCCTGTCTCTATATATTATTATATAATGAGCATGCTTGTGTTGGGCACGTATTTGTATCTAGCGCTCACTTTCGCTTTCGAGTCCGAGTAACATATTGTCTTTTTTTTGGGAGAATTGCAAAGGCAAAAAAAAAGAGGGAATAGTACTTTGCTTGTTTCAATATCTTGTGAAACTGTTGGTTGGTGCATCTTAATAATTTGAATTTTTCTGAAGTATCCTATTTAAATGATTCATCACTTGCCTAATATATATTCGGGTGCATCTTAATTAGTGAAGTTGTTTTAGTGTTTAATTTTTATCTGGGTGACTTACCAGGAAAGACTGAATGATCTAATGGAGTCCAAGGGTGGGAAAAATAAGTCTAGCAGCAGTAAATCCTTGTTCTACGAAGCTCCTTTAGATTACAGCGTTGAAGATGTTCGACCTCACGGTGGAATCAAGAAGTTAAGATCTGCTGCTTATTCCAATGTGAGTTTTTGTTCTTGAATTTTGTGTGGTCAATATTTCATCATAGAAATACCGATAGTTCTGATGCTTTTTTTTTTTTTTTTAAATTTTTTGTGTGCAGTGTATCCGAAAACCATCATGAGGTTTGCAAAGTTCCTGGATAGCGCCCGAAGCCTCAATTGCACTGAAATTAGGTCTAGTTTGTTTACTTGCTTGCTTCCTTATTCTCTAGCTCTTCCTTCTTTTTACTCCTTTTGTTTATTTTAAGCGAAGATGGGCCTTCCCTGTCTCTGCAATCGGATTTGAAGGCTATGAAACAAAGAATTGAGGTGTCATTTTTTGACCCTGGTTTCATTATCTATTCTCGAGGAATCGGCCTCTGCTCCTTATCGAAAGCACAATTGGATGAAATCCTAAAACTGGCTGAATGCACGATTTTTTCTTCACTATCTAACAAACATGTTGATTCGTATGTTCTGTCTGAATCAAGCCCCTTTGTCTACCTTTACAAAATAATCATAAAGACTTGTGGGACTACAAAATTGCTCTTTTCAGTTCCTGCTATTCTGAAGTTGGCTGACAACCTTTCACTCTTTGTACGGCCTGTGAGGTACACTTATGGGAGCTTCATATTTCCTGGGGCTCAACCATTTCCTCATCGTAACTTCTCCGAGGAAGTAACAATCCTTGATCGGTATTTTCTGAAGCTTGGTTCTCTTAGAAAGGATTATATTGTGGGCGGTTCCGATAAAACAAAGAAGTGGCATGTTTATTCAGCTTCTGCTGAAGTGAGTCATCTTTCATATCCTGTCTATACTTTAGACATGTGCATGACTGGTTTGGACCGGAAGAAGGCATCCTTCTTCTACAAAACACATGCAAGTTCAGCAGCTTTAATGACCAAGCATTCAGGCCTTCGTAAGATTCTTCCAAAGTCCCAGATATGTGATTTCGAGTTCGACCCTTGCGGTTACTCCATGAATTCAATCGAAAATGATGCGATTTCTACACTTCACGTCTCTCCAGAAGATGGTTTTAGTTATGCTAGCTTTGAGGCAACTGATTACAATTTCGGGACCATGAATCCGAATCAACTGATTAAGAGGTTTCTGGCTTGTTTCGAACTGACTGAGTTCTCCATATCGTTGCATGCTAACATCAACGGAGATGACCTTGGGTATAGGATCCCATGCTATGTGAATGGATACTGTTGTGAGAAAAGGAGGTTTGAGCTGCTCGGGAATGGCAGTTCTGTCGTTCACTGCCGCTTTGTTGGCGCTGATATGTGTGCGTCTCCTAGGTCAGTTCTGAAATGCTGGTGCAGTGAGGAGGATGAGAAGGACGAGGAGGTTTTTGTTCCATACCTTTTGATTTTGAGTCCTCTATAGCTTTGGATTCAATTTGTTTGTCGGAAAGAGAGAGTGCTTACTGGATTGGATTGGAGTGGCTTTAAGCTTTAATAGTGAGGACCAGAAGGATTGAACCGAAATTGAAATTGTATTTAGTTCATATATATATATATATATATATAATATTACTTTCTGATGCTTATTTTGAATTAATGAATTTAAGAGATTATTGAATGATAAATGGGACTGGAAAATAGATTGAGGGGGTTGACAACGTTTTGCCAAAAAAAAAAAAAAAAAGGAAAAAAATTCAATGGAAGAGCATTTAGTACGGAATCAACTCGAATTGATCGGAATTAAATTTGATCTGTTTAGATTAGTTTGATTTTAAATCGATTCAGATTGGTTTGCTTCATAAATTATGAATTTAATATTTTTAATTTTTTTTGTAATTTAAAAATAACTTATTTAATTTTTACATTATAAAAAATAAAAATTTAGGGTTGAGTTAATTTGCTAGTAGTATAAGTTTAACAATGTAATTTGATGAAATTAAAAATTTATAATTTATATAAAAATTAATATTAAATTTAATAATTTAAAATATAAAATACTCTTCTTTTACATATATATATATATATATATATATACATATATACACACAAATACGTTTAAATAGTAGTTTTTTCCCATTATAGGATTTAATTAACAATTGGACCCTTCTCCCTCTACTCAAAATTGGAGGAGCAGTTTGGTTTTTTTATGAGTGGAGATAGTTCTAATTCACTGCTGTCATGTTTCGGTGAGATTGGAGGGTAAAAGTAAAACCCTCCAAAAATAAGATTTGAATTATACGATAAAATCCAAGCTAAACATAAGCCGATTTTATATTTATGTCTGTTTAATTTAATATCATCGCCAAAAATGGAACCGTCATAAGCCTTAATATTTCATGTGCAGCGATGGCAAGAATATGTCAAAGGACCCTCAAGTCTCAAGCACCAAAATAGCATGGAATTACATTTGGATTCAAACTGAATTTTTATTGGTTAGAAAACTTAATTAATTCCCTGGTCAAAAGGCCGATCGGGAGATACTCCTCCAAAACTACCTTCCTTCCTTCAGTACGTGTCAATTAATTAAATGGTTTCCCATACTATAAATTGGAAACATATCTTGATAATGAATAATTCATTCTACTTTCTACTTTCTACTTTCTACTTTCTACCACTAGCCTTTAGATTCCAGAAAACAAACATCAAATATGTCGACCAACTCTTCTCAGAGCATGAGCTACCAGGCTGGTGAGGCCAAGGGCCAAGCCCAGGTCTAATTTTCTTCTCAATTTCCCTCACAATATAATTTTTTTAATATAAAATTTAATGTAATCGGTTCATATAATTATTTTTAAAAAATAGTATATCATAAATTTAAAATTTAAATTTAATATTTATAATATTTTTACTTTTTTCAAACTATGATCTTTTTGTACCATTTTTTTTTCATATCCATTTGTTTACCAAAATTAGTTTAATGAATTGGCATTTTTCCCAATATAGAGTTTAACTAATCAGTTCATACGGTCATTTTTAAAAATTAATTTATAGCAAAATTAAAATTTAAATCTCAATCTTTGTAACTATTTTTTTCAGACATAATCTCTTTGTAACAAAAAAAAAAAATTTCTTATTCATTTGTCTACCAAAATTAGTTTTATTAATTAGTATTTTTTTAATTTAGAGTTTAATCTTATTAGTTTATGCAATTATATTTTAAGAAATAATATATATCAAATTAAAAATTTTAATATAAATATTTGCAATTTTTTTTCAAACTAAGAGCTCTTTGTACCAATTTTTTTATCCATTTGTCTCACAAAGTTAGTTAATTGGTTGGCAATTGAATGCAGTTCCACAATTTAATTTCCAAAATTTTGGTATATACCAATTTAGGGTTTTAATTTCATGTTTATTATTATTATTATTTCAGGAAAAGGCTAGCAGCCTCATGGACAGGGCTGCCGATGCTGCCCAATCAGCCAAGGAAACAGTGCAACAGGTTCTAAAAAAATTATCTCCAAAATCATACTAATCAAACATTGATTCCTTTGGTTCAAAGGTTTTTACGAGTCAAGCCATGATTTTTATTTTTTTAAAATATTTTTTATTTATATTTTAATTTAATTTAATTTTTAAAATTATTTTTATAATTAAATAATAATTTAAAATAAATTAAATTAAATAAAATAAAAAATTATCTAAACTTTAACTCCCTTTAAGTTGAACGTGTCTAGTCTTTGAATAGTTCTATCTCCTTTGCTTTTTGAAAGTAACAGTTTCTTTGATTAATTAATTATATTAAATTATATATTTTGACAGACTGGGCAGCAGATGATGAACAAGGCGCAGGAAGCAAAAGAGGCCGTGAAGGATGCAACTGGAATGAACAAATGAAGCCATCAAGCAGCTCCTGACGAAGTTGTTTTTCTTTATGAACAAAAAAGGAGAGCTCTTATATATGTGTAGCCATAAGGAGTTGCTCTTCTAGTTACTTCTTTAATGCATTTTTTTTGTTTTTTGAATTATGGTTTTCATTCTAGTCTAATATTTGTTCATCTATTCACTACAATAATTATGAGTATATATATGCTTTTCTTTTTTTTTAATACGTTATTTAGTTTTTTTTTTAAATAATTATAAGATATATTAATAGTGAAATTTTTAAATTTTATAAACAAAGTTAAAAAATTATTATATATTTTATTTATTTATTATTTATTTTTTAAAATATATAGTAAAAACATGTGATTTTTAACTCCATTTATAAAGTTAAAAAAACTATACTATGAGTATACGTAATTGTAATCCTTTCTTGGGTAATAGGTTATATAGTTATGGACATTTATGTTTTAAATTTTTTTTAATGAAGTTATGTGTATAAAAAAAGTTACAATCATAATTAATTATTATGTTCATAAAAAATTGAATTAAAATAAATAAATTAATTAAAAAATTAGCACATAATTAAATACATTTAACTTAAAATTGAATCAAACTCGCACAAAATTGAAACAAGAACGCTAGAGCTAAAATGTAGTATACTCTGTTTGAGTTTGGTAGATTAAATTAATGTATCGTGTTTCTTACAACTTAACACCTTAGCTTGTTTTAACTTGGAATTGAGGTCTGAGAATAAATAATTATTAATAAATTAATAAACAATTAAATAATATATAAAAACTACAATAATTAGAAGAGAGATAAAATAAATGAATACTAAGGGGAAGTGGGTAAACGTCTGCATATAATTTTATTTTTTAGAAAAAGTAAATTACTAATATAATTTTTTTATAATTTAATCTCTTAATAAATAAAATATTAGTAACGATAGATAGAATAATTTTTTAAAATTAACAAATTTATACTATTTAATATAATCTTAATTGAATTTTATATCTTTAAATTAAATGCATTAACTTAATTAAAAAAGTAATTAAAAAATTAATTTTTTATTAATTAAATAATATTATTATATAAATATTTATGTCTTTTAATTATTTTATATAATATATTTTTTAAAAAACAAAATTTCACTTAAAAAATTATTGCTCTTTCATCGGTTAACATTTTTTTTTTTTTTCTAAAAAAAAGCTACCAAGGGAAGGATAATTTAGCATGCAATGAAAAATAATGCGACAAATAAATTTGTTTATAAGTTAGATTATTTATTCAGTCAGATACAATTTAAGTTTAGATTTTTATTTTGTTTAAAGTTTATTAAGTTTGAAATAATATTTTTAAATAAAAATAATATATTTTTATTTAAATTTAATTATAAAATATTATAAATATTAATATATAAATAATTTTTTAATATTTTTAATAAAATAATATTTAAATTTATAAATCAAGTTAAATTAGAATCTTTCAACTTAAAATTCAAAATTCTTTTTAATTATGACCTGATTGGACCTGCAAATACCTAATATCTCATTCACCCTACAATAATTGTAAATTTGTGGTTCAGGAAATTGTAATTATGATTACGACGACAAAAGCAAGGGAAAACCGACATAAACCGGACCTTAATGAAAACAGAAAAGACAAAAGGAAAAACGTATTCGTTTTCGCCGGCGAAGTTTCCATCGCTACCTTTCTTCCTTTATCGTCTGCTTCTTCGTCTTCTTTTTTTTTCTTCTTCATTTCTTTCTCTTTCTGCAATTTTCTGAAAATGGGTTTATGGGATTCACTTCTCAATTGGCTCCGCAGGTAATTCCTCTTCTTTGCTTTGTTTTTTTTTCCCCCTCTTCTTTCTTTATAGTGCAGCCTGTTGTTTGGTTTCCTAGAAAATGCTAGTTAATTTTCTCATATAAGATTATATTTGCTAATTGCTTCCCTTAATTTTTTTTTAAAGAATTATGATTTACTATCTCATATTCGCTTCAATTCAGTTAATTGCTAACGGTTTGTGCTGAGGAATTCCACTAAAATAGAGAACGGGGATCGGGGAAATTGTTGCATTCTCAAAGCCATTAATTTAGTGCTTTAATTTATAAACTTTTAATTTATTTTACTAATTATGAGTTGTATTTTTCAATTTATACTTAATTATATCACTAGGAAAAACCAGGGGAAATTTCAATACTAGTTCTGTAAGGCCATGTAATGTAGGGTTGGAATATAATTTTGTTTTGCCAGCTTGGCTGCTGGGAAAATCATGGAAGTTTATTACATTGCTTACTTTGGAATTAAGATTTGATGTTATTATATTGCTAAAAATAGCAAATTAAAAATTGTGAGAATCCAACTCTCCTTTGCCAATCTTCTTTCTCTTTTGTAAGGTCTGAACTCATTAACCACCCAATAGGCGGACACAATAAATATTGTTTAGAAATGCCAACCTATGTTACTCGGACTAGGTTGTGAGTGTCATATATGTCTATGTTTCTTGCATAGGTATGTTCAATATTTTCTAGGTTTTTGCATGTATTTGGAGGGTCCTTGGTCATAGGTCCGAAAATGTTTGAGACATGGGTGTTTCAAGAAAATTGAAGAATTGAAGCAAAATAGATATCAACTACACTAATGGTTGTGACTGGCTTAATCTTCAAACTGCTGGAAAACGTTCAACTTTCATATCGTATATCCTTTGTTTGCCATGACGCAATCACAAATACTAGTGTGGTGGTAGTGGAAAAATTAGTTAATGTTTAGCATCTCTTTTGTAATACCGTTGAAGGTTTTTGGCATGAGTTCATGTTTTCTCTGAGATTCTGTATTCAGTTTATTTGTTTTTCACTAGGTGGAGTTTCATTGTTGTGGAGGTGTATACTCTTTAGTTGAAGAGAGTGAAGGTGGTAGACTTCTTAGTTAACTTAGTTATAGGGTTCAATTCCTTTCTCATGTTCTGGCTTTTTTAGTAACTTTTTACTAATATTTTAAGTGTATGAAAAGAAATAATTGCTAATCTGCGAATGCTGTATGGAAATTTGGTATAACTGGATCCTACCGACATTTATGACAAGATATTGCATGGATGGTTTTTGGAGCAGCTCATTTGGAATTATCAAGTAGTGATGTTAACGAGAACTGTAAAACAGTATAGTACTATAGTATCTTCTTTGTTGCTTGGAGTTTTTGATAGCCATTAGCTCTCATATGTTCTTCGATTTTTTATCATCAACTTATCCTTATGCCCAGATAGGCCATTCCATCTAGCTTGCTAATCTTATCTAGGTAGTGGATTTGTAAAATCATACTGGACATCATGTTTCATTGTATAGTACTATATTACTTGGACTTGAGGGTAAGTATCAGATACGGGTATGTGCTGGCATGGATGCCAAACACATATATTTGGAGGGTCATATGCTGTGCTCAAATTTTTTTTAAGTTTTTCCATATATTTGGAGGATTGTAGTCCTATATCTATGTCCGAATATGTGTTAGACATGGATGCTAGACACGAGTACTTTAGGAAAAATGAAGAGTCAGAATAACATAGGTGTAGTTTGTTCTGAGGTAATAGTTAGTGTGTAGATGTGTTTTTAAGCATTGCTGTGCTTCTTTCTGATTTTCTCCATTGCAGTTTGTTCTTTAAGCAGGAAATGGAACTATCCCTCGTCGGTCTTCAGAATGCCGGAAAGACATCTCTTGTTAATGCCATTGCTGTAAGTAGCGCCAAAATTTTTTTTCTTCCAATAAGCATCGTTAGTGGCTTTATCTGAACTTTACTTGTTTTTATTTTTGCCAGACAGAGGGCTATAGTGAAGACATGATTCCCACCGTAGGTACCTTTTATTTCGACAAATCGGATATTATGATTCTCCTTGATGATATCTTAGAAAGAAAATCTTAAAATGTGGAATCCAGGTTGGATTTAATATGAAAAAAGTTACAAAGGGAAATGTGACAATAAAACTATGGGACCTTGGAGGGCAACGGAGGTTTCGGACCATGTGGGAACGTTACTGTCGTGGTGTCTCTGCTATCGTGTAATGCTTCCATTCTTGTTATCTACTATGTACACAGCATATCAATTAACTTTTTGTTGTCATTATTTACTGCTTAGGATGATCTGATTCCGGTGAGAATAAAAAAAATCTGGATGTGCTTGTGTTGCCAAGACTTTACATTACTTGGACTCGGGTGTTAGTGTTGGATAGGGGTATGTGTCCAACACCAGTATGTTCAATTTTAAAAAGTTTTTCCATGTATTTAGAGGGTGAAATCCCATATCTATATCCGGAAATGTGTTGGACACAGGTACTTCATAAAAAATGAAGAATCCGAGCAACATAGGATTGAAAAGTGTAATCAAATTCTTTACTTGGGTAGTGGAAACCCACACCTTTTTTGTGATTTTTAGAGTCAAAGGAGCACGTTAAGTTTCAAATAATGCACTTTTTCCTGCAGTTCAACACTTTCCTATTATCAGATGCTGTACAATGATAAACTAAAATCATTATTTCCTTGCATGTGACCAAGAAATTTGGAAAGAAAAATGAATCAGAATTCTATCAGTGTCTCATAAATAGCTTTGAAAAATTGTCGAATTGGAAAGAGCTTGATTAAGTGTTCTGTCATATTGTATAATTAGCATTCTTTTTGATGTACTTAATCTCCCATTTAAAATATATAATGGCAGATATGTAGTTGATGCCGCTGATAGAGACAGTGTTCCTATATCCCGAACCGAGTTACATGACCTCTTGACGAAACCTTCCTTGAGTGGAATTCCTTTGCTTGTTCTCGGCAACAAAATTGATAAGTCGGAAGCTCTTTCAAAGCAAGCTTTGGTGGATCAGCTGTAAGTTTTTACAAGCATTTCTATAAGTCGTATTCGTCTTCTTCTTATTTGTTGATTTATCTCGACAAAACTTGATTTCTCTGTTCTTATTAAGAATCTAAGAATGGCTTATTATTCTATCAATATTTATTTTCGTAGAGGTCTCGAATCAATCAGCGGTAGAGAGGTGTGCTGCTACATGATTTCATGCAAAGATTCCGTAAATATAGATGTGGTCATTGATTGGCTAATCAAGCACTCGAGATCAGCCAAATAAAGCGGCACTGCAATGCTCTCCTATTTTGTCTTGCCGCGGATGATGTCCCATGCCAACAAGTAGAAAATTCGGTTAATATTTTCATCGAATTTCCTTCAAACATATGTTATGTGTAATCTGAATAAGTTTTTTCCTAAACTACTGGAAAAGAATTGAGGCCTCGTTTTTTATTGTATTCCAAAAGAAACATATTTGTATAATCATTGGAAAAATTGATTAATGCCCCCTTCATTTGCAAGTGTTGTTTTTACCCGAATATTCTGGGGGCATTAATCTCTTTTAATGGAGTCGAAGAGTGAATCGCTTTTTAATGTGTACTCGTGAATAATAAACCCTCGAGTTACGACAAAACGCGAGCTTCGGTTGTTTCCAAACTGTTGTAAATATGCATCTTCTTTGCTGTATTTCAGCGTGATTCTTTTATGTTGCTTCGTCTCTTTATTTTTGTTAAATACTCGTATTCGACATATATTCGGACATGATTATGGGGTTATGACTTTTCAAAGACCCCACGAATATATGAGAAACTTAAAAAAATTAAATATACACTTGCCAGATACATGTGTATGATGTAACCAATGGATTGGTCTTAAGACATACACAAACATTAAGCAGAAAATGTAAATCTAAAATCCTTTTTATTTGGTGCAAGAATTTCTGCGAAAATTTATTTTTCTAAAAGAAAATTATCAATGAAATATTTGATTGGTAATCCATAAAAAATGACTGGGTCGAGAGCATTACCGACGAAAACTTTCAGTGATAAGTTAGCACCTAAGAGATTATTTATCGTCCAATGTTTGGTGATGGAATAATGACATAAATAGTTGTCAGTAAATTATCGTTGACAATACGACGTAATTTGTTCGCCAAAATCTTGTTTACATGCTTTTAAAGACCGTCGGTACTTCGATAATCTATCAATACTTACCGAAGAAAAATGATCGTCTCTTTTCCAGGCAAACAACAAATGCTTGGCTGCCCCATTTAACTTGCTATGTCATGAGTTGAGAAATAAAATAACCTAAAACAGTGATTTCTTACTTGCACAAGAATCAACCAAGTATTAATCACTCTCTCTAGAGGATTTTCTTGTCCTTTGTCCGTGCAGATTATCGTTAAAGGAAGGACAATCGGATAGTTGATAATCTGCTACAATCTAACTAGAAGGTTTTTTTTGGAAATGTAAGGTAGTTCGCTACCTTCTAGTTTAGTGTTAGTGCATGAAATCAAAATCATTGTAAGATCCAATGTTTTGAGAAATAAAAATCTCTATTTTTCAACTGCATTTATACCTCGATTTCATGCTCAATCTCCAACTGTGATCGAAGAACCCCATTTGATTCGTTTCAGCATTTATGTAACAAAATTGTTTGACCTTATTAAACTCAAAAGAGTATCACATTTTATCATTTTTTTCACAATGATAGATCAAGTTTTCGAACTCATACTTTACGACACTAATAGTCAACGAACTTTCATTGTTTACCCAAATTGCTCTATGCCATGAATACATCATTAGGCTTAAAGTACATATGTTCATAGGTTGGATTACGGGTCGAATCTTAAATAAAGATTTCTCAAATTCAAATTAATTCAATCGGTTTCAAATTAAATTTAATAATAAATTGTTATTTAAATTTAACTATTAAATTTAATAACAAATTTTTATTTAAATTTAATTATAAAAATATTAATATAAAAATAATTTTTTTAAAATTTTTTTATTTTCAGATTTTAGTTGTAATGTGTTGATAGACAATTGGACATTAATGTAAATAATGGATAAATAAATGTTTTTAATTAATTTTAAAAATAAAATAAATAAAATTAGAATAAGTAAGAATTCCAACTAATCAATTAATCATGAAATGACGTGGACTTGAACCCACACTTACAAAAGGAAATTCTTAAAGATCCCATCCATATTCTTCTTTTAAGGTTTTCTATATTCTTATAAAATAGATTAAAAAAATGCTTTTAACCTTATAAGTTAAGCAACTAAACAATATGAAAAATTATTTTATTCACAGTTAATAAAGTTTTTGGATTTTTACAAGTAAGATTAACAAAGTTACACGTATGAAATACCTTTTAAAATATATTAAAAAATTAAAAAAAAATACTAATTAAAAAAATAAGATATATATTAGATTATTACTTTATTTTGTGAAGTTTAAAAATTCTACCAATAATATATCAAATACGAACTCATTAACATATAACCAATAATTAAGGGAGGAAACTTAGTACAAAGTATAATGAAAAGATGAAAAACATGAAGGACAAAAAAAAGATAAAGAAGGAAACATCATTTGCAACTTTACAAAAAGAATAATATGCCATATATATTTGTTTTCTCACATTAAGACAACCAAACTTTGTTCAGTGGAGAGGGAAAGTGGAATCTTTAGCTTCCCTTTAGTGTTTTTTTTCTCTTTTTTTCCTTTTTATTCCTTCCTTTTTAAGTTTGTAATGGGCACGTCTCATGAAGGAAAGAAAAAGATCCACCAAAAGCCAGATTAGGTTCTGGAAAAGTTAGAATATTATTTACCTGCAATCGAAATTAATTAATTAATTAATTGATCGAAATCCAAAGAATCATGTTAGCATATCTCTGAATCATATAAAAAAAGGTGTTCAGCATGCTGTTCGAGGACCGGACAACTCATTCCCATCAACAGATTCAGCCTTAGTTGAATCACATATGCGCATGTATTTTTATGATTTGAATTACTGTTTCATAAATAAAAAATATTTTTTATTTAATTTAATTATAAAATATATAAAATATTAATATAAAAATAATTTTTTAATTTTTTTAAATTATAAAACAGATCAATGAACCGCACTAAATTAAAATCAGATTTACAAAAAAAAATTCAAGAAAATATTAGTTCAGCACTTAGTCTGACCCAACCCATGAATGCTTTTTGTGCAAACCAAATCAAATTAAATGTTTTTTTTTTATTTTTTGCAAAATACATATTTACCAAATTTAATTTTATTAAATTAATAATTTGATAAACGTAAAAATTTAATTCTTTTAATAAATATTTTTGTCGTGAAGAAAGGAAGAATAAAAGTCTAGTAATTTTTACCATTTCTGCACAACACTTTTCTTAAGAAAACCAGAAAAATGATGAGCACAGCGATCCCTGCCAATAATCCAATGATAATTGCGAATGTCTTCTCACTATCGTTGCCAAA
>JBBYHK010000022.1:2149632-2162551 GCA_038382065.1 Adansonia grandidieri
TCAAGTTGATGGGAGGGAATGTGCCATAATCATCTTAGGAGAGAATTAGGACGCGAAGTTTGAGGCCCAACTTTTTGCAGCGAGTAATTGGGAGGGTTTTTTAAGGTATGTTTCTTACAATGGGCTTTTAGTAAGGTTAAGTTGCAAATGGTCGTACCGGTTGTAATTATTTTATTTTATTTTTTATTTTTTATATATTATTATATAATAATACATAAAATTATTACAATTATATGAATATATTATAAGTTAAATAAATTTTTATAATTAAAAAAATCAAAATTATTAATAAATATTATAGTTACTTAAATTATTATAATTGAAAAAATAATTTAATATTGTATATTTTTATTACATATATACATTATTTATTTACATAAATTATGATAAAAGATAATAAAGTAATAATATCATAAATTTATGATATTTATATAAAACTTTTGCAAGTAGAAAAATATATTATTAAGATGTACTAAAAATTAGTATTATATAAAATATTATAGTTACATAAATGATATTATCTATTACATACGTTTATTATTATATATACATAATAGAAATAATTATTACACATTTTTCTTAAATTAGACATAAACATTATGTATTACATAAATTATGATCAAAGATAATCAAAATTGTAAAACATAAGTTTATTATATTTACATAAATTTTGATATATTAGTAATTAGTTTTATGTAGATTTTGTAACGTATTCGTAAATTTATATCATGTTTATGTTATTTTTATGGTGTTTTAATTATTTTTCCTATGTATTATTCATATTGTATAATCATATTATGTTTAAAATTATTAGGTCTACTTGGCATTATTTAAATAACTTTTAATTTTGCGTCATGCATTGTTTTGCATTCATTTTTTTTTGTTATAATCATATTTAAGATATTATATATATTTATATAGATTACATGTTAACAATTTATTTTTTTATAAATTTTGACATGCTTGGCTATTCATTTCCTATTCATCATGTTGCATTGAAATTGCCATATTTAATTAAAAATATTCAATTAAAAATAAAATTATTTTATTTGCTTACTAATTATTATGTTTATTTTGAAAAAAAAAATATTTAAAAGAAGGTGGTAGTTAGAAAAAGATTGGATAGTTTTTTAAGAAATTGTTAATTTTTATAAAAAAAATTATATAAAAATTTTAAAAGACATTAAATTTATTATTTCATTTTATAAATATATTTAATTTTTTATAAATTTATTAACTGAGCTAATGTGATTTAACTAGTGACATCAAGCTTAGTCACATATTTTATATATTCTAATTTGCTACGCTTACTTGGTGAGTTTTTAAAAAATAAATAAAAAATAATAATTTTTTATTAGATATGAGTAATTTTCTTGTAAGGGTGACTAGTGTTTTATTTTTAAAAAATATATATGTTCCAAAAATTAAAAGATCAAAACACCCTACATATTATTTTATTGTATTAACTTTCTCTTGGTTTTCAAGTAATTTCTTTAATTGAATTGATGTCATTTAACTCGTAATAATAATTCAATCATTATATGGGTGAAGAAAATTATTGTTTAAATAAAATAAAATAAAGTTAAAATAATAAAAAAAAAAAACTAAACTTTATTGTTTTACCTAAGTTTTTATATTTTTATCGTACTCAAATAAGTTTTAAAATTTAATTTATACTCAAATAAACCATTAACCTTTAATTCATACTGAAAAATAAGTTACTAATTTTTAATTTATATATTAAAATAAACTCGTAAAATAAATCGATCTTTTATCTAAAATAAGTGCTTATTTGTATGCAAACAAAAAAGCAAGGCTTACTTAAATATCATAAAAAAAACTCATTAAAAAATGAATAATTCAACAATGTTTTTAATACTTTAACCTAAAATCACTTACTATTAATTTAATTTATCCAACTTGAATTTTTTTTAATGAAAAAACTATATTTTTTGAAAAAAAAACATAGTAGATTAAATTTTATTTATATATATATATATGTTATTTAATTTCTCAATTTAACTTTTTCATGTAAAATCATAAAAATGTAATAATATATATATATATTTATATTTTTAGGAAGTGGGTAGTTTATCTTTCTTAGGGGACGTAAATATCGTTAAAATTATATAATAATTCTATTTTTTACGTAAATTTATTAATTTTTACGTAGTATATTACAAATAAAGACATTGTATGTTGAGACTATATATAGAATAGAGAAAGATAGATTAATTAGTTAGCGTGAGAGTGAGCCGCCGGAGAAGATTAACTAAAAGAAATTCTCTCTTTTCTAAGTTAAACAAATATTTTTCTATGGACCCACCAACGAAAGTCGAAGAAAGCAAGAAAGAAAATAGTAATCAGCAGGTCAGGTCAACCTGTTTGCTCTCTCTTTCTTTCTTGCCCTTTTTTTTAATTAATTTTAGGGTTAGGGTTTTCTAGTATTTCGCTTTCCCCCAAAATCTTATTAATTAATAAATTATTATTATTATTATTATTATGTTCAATCAGTTTACAAATAAAATAATAAAACAACACAGGCTTTTGATTTCTTTTTCTTTAATAAAATACTGTTTTGTTTTTGCCTTGTCGTGTTCTTGTTGTTGTTTTTGTTTATGTTTCTGTTTGGTTTTTTTTTTTTTATTTAATTAATTTTTGGTGCACTGTTTTGTATTTGGGCGGGGGTTCTGGTCTGGAAACATTTGGGACGACGTCGTTTGGATTGGCTTTATGGGAAAAACAGCGTGAAAAGAACATAATAGCGATAAATAAACGAAGAAGAATGAAATTGAAGCTGATAAACCCTAACTCGAATTTGGAACCTGGACGAATCGAATTTAATTCTGATTGATAATTTCTCTAGGGTTAATTTGTAAATAATCTCCTTTCAAAAAAAAAAAAGAAATAAAATTTCAATTGGCTTCGGGGTTTTTTTTAACTGCGCTTATTCGAATCTTGTGGGACCAACAAAATTATAACAAGGCTAATCGTGACATAATGAAAAGTAGAATAATGTATGTCAAACTGATAGATTAAATTTCTTTATAATATGAATAACGAATGTTAAGAGTTTTTTTTTTTTTTTTTCTGCTATGAAAATATATAATTTGTTTTTTTTTTTTATTTGAAAGAGCAGTAGATCATTAGCCAAATTCCTTAGTTGTGAAAGTATATATTTATGTTAGAACAGGGAGAAATGGGACTTTGAATATGAATTGATTGATCTATTTAGAATTTTAGCCTTTCTTTCATAGGACTGTTTTACTTTGTCAAACAATACTTAAATAGTTATTTGCTTTGAAAAAAAAAAAAAAATTTCTGCTTGGAGTTCTTTGTGCATCAAGATTAAGCCATATGTGCCATTGCATTGGGGAGTTTAAATTTGTTCCTCTTGTTGGTCTGCTGAAAGTTAGTGATTGCAGCACTAAGGTTGCTTGAATTTTATTGTTTAAATGATTGTAGGAGTACCTGAACCTGGAGACCTGGAAGAACCCTTTAGAACTCTTGCTCTCAGGAAATGTCCTTAGCAGAAATCCTACTCCCAACTGTATGATGATGCCGAATTTGGGTTTGGCACAAGCACAAGATGGCACTGATCACAGCAAAGTGATCGTTGATGATACTAATCAATTTGGCTTCATAAAAGGTCAACTGTTAGCCCCTGACAAATTGAAACTTTTTTGAAAAACCAAATAATTTTCATTTATAATAATCTGAATGAATATCTGATTTTTTTTATTTATTTATAATATTCTTCACCAGAATTCTTTGGTGGTGGACACAAGGCACACGCTGCTGCATATACCACTTCTGGTTGGAAGAACTCGCCGACCATGGGTATGGTGCAAGTTGGGGGTGAGATGGTTCTGTCTACTGTGTCTGATATATTGGCTGGTGCGAAATCAGGATACATGCAGTTTTATGGACCGTCTGAGGCTGAAACTAAATGTCCTTTCAGTGGAAAAAATCAATCTTACTGTGCAGTAAATGAACCAACTGCAAGTCATCTTCCTCAGCTCTCTTTAGAAGGATCACAGGCAGATCCTAATATTCTGTTGAATCAGGCTATCCAGCATAAGGTTTTATCTGCTTATATCCAGTACAAGAATTCAGGGATGTTTGTAGGGGATGCTATAGTTTCTTTTGTGAACCATATGCATTCAACAGTCTGCTACAAGTATACCTGTAAATGTGAACAATTTTTCTCACTTGCATCGCATTATGAGGATTGTCCTGGTGCTGATTGTAGTATTTGCACTCCTTTTTGGTATAGCTCTGTCTCCAATAAACTTCTTCCCGACTTTGAACTTGTAAAAAGGGGTCTTCTAAAAGATTCCGGTAATGGAGATTCTGGCCAGCCCAGATGTGGCAGTTCGGAAACCATGGAACCCCCTTTGAAGCGTTTGAAGGTGGAAAATCATTCTTCTTCCAGCTTGCCTTATGATGGTATGTTTTATGAAATGGCTGTATTCAAGGTTCAACCAAGTTATCCCAAGCTTCCACCGTTGATGCAGTTGCCAGAATCTCCTGTATCTTCTAATTCTGAGGTTAAGGAGGCGAAGTTTGAATTGCTACCAAAGCTTATAGAAGATTCTCCAAGTTCTGAAGAGATGGGTAAGGATGTTGCAGATAGTTTTCCTGTATTGACTGCAGGGAGTTTTCCAGGTCCTTCAGAAGTGGTTGTCTGTGGGGAAACTGGTGCTGTTGGCAGTCATAGAGAAGAAGGTCCTTCAGAAGTGGTTGTCTGTGGGGAAACTGGTGCTGTTGGCAGTCATAGAGAAGAAGGTCCTTCAGAAGTGGTTGTCTGTGGGGAAACTGATGCTGTTGGCAGTCATAGAGAAGAAGATATGCACTTAAGAAGTGGTTCTGATATTGCAGACAATGTAATAGATGACTTTAACAATTTGGAATCCAATGCTTTGCCCAGCTTCTCTGTAGGACTTGCAGCTGGTTGTGAAGAGGGAGAAACAGAAGCCAGGCCTAATTCCAACCGGGCGGAGTTAGCAATAGAAAATAAGCTCATTGCACAAGAATCAAATTGTGGAAAGGAAATAAAGTTGGATAGTCAAAAAGTAAGAGGTGTGTCCTTAACTGAAAATTTCACAGCAAAGCAAATAAAGGAACATATATCAAGTCTCAGGCAGGGTATTGATCAGGTTTGTGCTTCATTGTTGTTTATTGATTTTATTTTCCATTTTTGTTCTGCCTTGATTAAGTGGATGGATATTTCTGCTTTATTACCAACTTAAAATGCTTTTAGAATGCATGAGTCAGGGGAATAGTTAGTATTAACATCAAACTTAGTTTTCTTAACATCTCACTGGAACTTGGCCTTCACTCTTCTTGCTTTTATGGTGGTTTCCCTTAATTTTCCATATTACATCATTGCATGTATTGTATGTAATGAACTAGGAAATCCTTTAACCTTATGAAACCCTTTACTTAGACAAAGCTGCATAAGAGTACCATGAGTCTGTTAATCATTTTGTCACTTGCTGGTTTTTGTTGTGTTAATATTGTTCGGGGTATTTTGTCTTCCTGAAGTTGGCTGTCTCTATTATAATTGCTGCTGATACCCTCTTTATAAAAGCATTAATTTTTTTCATTTGTTTGTGAAGATGCATTAACATTGTCCTCACTTATTGAAATAGGATATGAAAAAGAAAGAAAAGGGAACCAGAATAGTCAATGTTGATAGCAAGAACTCTTGCCGGTTGTGTGAAGCGGATAAGCTTTCACTTGCTCCAGCACCAATATATTGTTCATCCTGTGGTTGTCGTATCAGACGCAGTGCAATCTATTACACCACGCCTGAAGAAAACGACATCAGACACTGTCTTTGTACCTCATGCTATAAGGCATTTCGGGGTGGGAGTATTACATTTTCTGGGATTGCCTTTTCCAAGGCAAAGCTGATTAAAAGGAAGAATGATGAGGAAGTGGAAGAATCGGTAGGTTAATCCAGGGTATTTATTATTTTTCATAGTCCTGAAAGTTCAAACCGATGAAAGACTCACTTCCTATGGTTTTTGTATTCTTGTAGTGGGTTCAGTGTGACAAATGTGAAGGTTGGCAACATCAGATCTGTGCTCTCTTTAATGATAAAAGTGATTTGGAAGGAAAAGCTGAGTTCATTTGCCCAACGTGCTGCTTAAAAGAAATTCAAAATGGAGAACGTATTCCCCCAGTGGGGAGTACTGTTTTTGGTGCAAAAGATCTCCCACGAACCCTGCTTAGTGACCACATAGAGCAAAGGCTGTTTAGGTTTCTTCAGAAAGAAAGAGAGGAGAAAGCCAAGGCTACAGGAAAAAGCATTGATGAGGTTAGATGACAAGTCTATGTGTTATGTTTTATAGCAACATTGTTTTATAGTAGTGTGTATATGGTTACTTTGTTCTTTATCACTGATCATAACTTAAATGAAATGCAGAGGAGTATAATAATTTAGTAGATAGATGGAATAAGGACCAGAAAGATCATGAATTAAGGGAGTAGCTAGCCATATTGTTTAATACATTCAACTAATCTTAGATTAAGGAATGAACCTTAAAAGGATAAAATATCTAAGGTTAGACATAGCTGTAGTTTTAGTCATTGAAGTGGAGATAAAGTAAAAATCCCACATCTGTTAAATTAGGGGTAACCTGGCACATAAATATAACAAGGGCTGCTCCACCTATGCCAATCGGTTTTAGGTTAGATGCCTAGTCTAAAACTCAACGTGGTAACATAGCAATGTTCTGTTCCTGTTCATTGTACTTTCTACATAGGTTTATTATTCCTACACGTGAAGTTCATGCCACGTTCTAGGTCCATTGTCCCTACATGTGAGGTAGAGTATTGAAGTGGAGATAACATAAAAATCCCAGATCTTTTAAATTGAAGGCAACCTGGACACATAATTATAACAAGAGCCTCTCCAATTGGTTAGGTTGGATGCCCATTTTAAAATTTATTAACAAGTTTGGAAGCTGAAATATATGTTCTTGTTCGAAAATGAATTTATTCATGTAAACCAACAAGCATTTCTGTTCATTTTTCTTTTTTCACTTACCTTTTTGCTTGTGTTTCTTTCCTAAGCACCTTTTGTTTTTATTTCCACCAGAGTGAGGTTTTCATATCATTTTTATGCTGAACAATGTTAGTAGTACTTTGTTTAGCTGTTTCATTGATGGTTTATAATGTTCTATTGTTCGCTAGGTTACTGAAGCAGAAGGCCTTGTTATCAGAGTGGTGTTATCTGTTCACAGACTTGTAAAAGTGAATCAGCAGCTTTTAGATATACTTCATGATGAGAATTACCCTGCTGAGTTTCCATACAAGTCAAAGGTAAGATATCTTTTGAAATTATTATGTGTTTTGGGCTATAGTTTATGCCTCTTTTGGGATCAACCTCTAGCTTCAATTCATTTTCTCTAAACCATGAAAATTTGTTCTCCTTTTTCAGGTTATTCTTTTGTTTCAGAAGATTGAAGGGGTAGATGTATGCCTTTTTAGCATGTATGTCCAGGAGTTTGGCTCAGAATGTGGTGAACCAAATCAACGCAGCATTTATATCTCATATCTTGATTCTGTAAAGTATTTTAGGCCGGAGAGAGAAACTGCTGGTGGAAAAACTCTTCGAACTGCTGTTTACCATGAAATATTGGTGCGTCATATCATTTTCTGCTCCACTTTTTATGGCTTTTCAAAGTTCATTGGTTGTTATAGTTGGATCACTGAGATTGTTTCTTGCTCTTCTGTGCTGTTTCAATTATCAGATAGGATACCTTGAATTCTGCAAGAAACGGGGGTTTGCAACATGCTACTTATGGGCCTGTCCTCCTTTGAAAGGAGAGGATTTTATACTATATTGCCACCCGGAGATTCAGAAAACACCAAAGACTGATAAGCTGCGGCAGTGGTCTCTCCCTTTCTCTCTCTCTCTCTCCCTCTCTTGAGTGCTGCATTGTGTCGACTTGTATATGTGTATCCTTTTTTGCACATATGTCTTGACTAGTTGCTTTATGCGTGTGCAGGTATAAGTCCATGCTACAACAAGCTGAGGAAGAGAAAATAGTGTTTGATTTGACAAACTTATACGATCACTTTTTTGTTTCCACTGGGCAGCACAACTCCAAGGTGACGGCAGCTCATTTGCCATATTTTGATGGTGACTATTGGTCTGGTGCTGCTGACGATGTGATAAAGAATATCGAGAAAGCAAGTTCAGAAGCCTCGAAAAAGATGAGCAATAAAATTATGTCAAAGAGAACGTTGAAAACTATGGGACACACAAATCCTTCTGGTCATGCCACTAAGGATATTCTGCTGATGCAAAAGGTAAATTTTACAATCTATCTTTCTTTATGTTTTTTTTGGTAACACAAGTATTTCTTAAATAGGGCTAATTTTAGTTGAGAATGATTACCCTCTTAAAATGCAAATCTGGGCTGTTGAACTGCACGGACAGTTTGTCTATTCAGTTAATGAACCAAGATGAAGTTTCAGTTTTCTGGCTTGGTTTTTTTTTTTCAAACCAAGCCAAGCCTGCATGATTTTTTAGTTTGACTCATGGGGCTCATAAAGAACCTCAATTAGGGAATTCGAACTAGGATTTTGTTGAGTGTGTTTGAGGATCTTCTGTTGAAACTTCATTATGAATTGTTTACAAATACCTCAAAATTTTCGGAACTTCCATTCACTTTGTTAATAGGCTTTCATTTGATTTTGTAGTAGCTATCAAATGAGTGAACTAGCTTGGACTCAAAATTTATCTGTTGCTTTTATATTTAAATGTCTAGGCCTAAACATGAGTGAATTTGATATCAGTTTCTTTCAGTTTCTCTAGGTAGTACTATTATTTTGCATAAAAATATTGCACCGAGAAATGGATTAAATTTTACGGTTTAACTTAACTTTTTCTGGGTTTTTTTTTTGGGTGGGGGGGGGGGAGGTGGGTGTAGATAGCGCATTCTGAAGGAGACATGCCAGATTTTACGCTCTTTCATATGTTTTTTTTTTTTTTTTTTGCCCCATAATTGCGAGCATCATGAACCAAATAGTTAATATTTGTTGGCTTATCTTTACACATTCTTTTGCTATGGAAAGAGCTTTATTTATTATTGGCTATTCCATTGAGTACACTGGAATCACACGAAGGAAAATTGTAATAGATGCAATTGTGAACACATACTATTTAGATCTGTTTAGTTATAGCTTTTTATTGAATTATTTCTTCATGCAACTATGATGGTCACTAAATATTTGATTTCATTTTTTTTTCTTTCTTTGACAGCTTGGCCAAAATATTTTACCTATTAAGGAGAACTTTATAATTGCCCACTTGCAGTTCATTTGCACATGCTGCCGTAGACCTATTTTAGTTGGATGGCGATGGTTTTGCAGCGAGTGTGAAAGGTTTCAGCTGTGTGAAAGGTCATCATTCTTTGTCCCATTATTTATTAGTATATGCTCTTTCTTAGTGTTTATGCATTTTTTTTTCTTGTTTACTTCTAGTTAGGAATCAAGTTATCCGTAGCCTTGACTCACAAACTTTTAGTTGGGTATTCATTGTCTAGAAGCAAATTTGAGAATATAAAGCTATAAAATGATAACAATATTAAGTTTTTTTTATTGATTCATTTTGTGTAAAAATATTGAGACAGGCACCATGTAGTGTTCAAAACTTTTTGAAAATGCCTGAAAAGCTTCTTATCAGTTTTGTGAAGTGAGTTTATTGTGCCAAGTTTAGTACACAATAATGCTATGTTACTCGGACTCTGTGGCAAGTGTCAGATACAAGTATATGTCCGACACGGGTATGCTTAATTTTTTCTATGTTTTTCCATACAGTTGGAGGATCTCAGCCCCATACCAGCCTGAATATGCATCGAACACGGGTGCTTTAGGAAAAATGAAGAGTGGAGTAACCTAGCAATAATGCATTGGTAGCTTACTAATGGGAAATGTTTTATCGTACCTGACAATAAAAGGAAGAAGGAATTGCCATTTTCCTTCTTGATAACTTTCAGCATCATACATGTAAATTGTCTTGTAATTTCGCCATAGAAGTACATCGCTTTTCATAATCTATAAAAATAAATGGGGAACAAATTTAGTATACTTAATAACAGAGTACTTACTAAAGTATTGATACCTTTGTGTTGATAACTTTGTAAACAATCAGGTTTCAATTGTCAAAGCAAGGTCATACACAAAGTGGTAGGGGTTCTGTTTTCTATTAGTCTCGTTCTTTAAACTTAATTAGCTTTCTTGTAATGTTATCCTGCTCCTTGCAGGTAACGGAAGCCTATCTTCTTTATAGAGCTGTAACTGTGATCTTGCAATGTGCACTGCTTCTATCAATGTTTGCGTTATTCATTGCTCTTTACTCTTCGTGTCATGTTCCAGGTGCCATGATGCAGAGCGAAATATCTACAAGGAAGGCACTCATATTTTACGTAACGGGGAAAAACATTTGCTGCATAGGGTAAATACCTAGCTTCCGCTGTCTTTACCTTTATTACTAAGGGGCTGAAATATTTATGCACATCTAAATTGAGTACAACTGTATCTTCTACTCTTTTCAGATTATGGTGGGTGTTCCTTCCGATACGGATGACAAAGATGTCAGCTTGGATAATGGTTTATTTGAAAATAGGCATGGTTTTTTGAGCTTCTGTCAGAAGAACAATTATCAGTTTGACACACTTCGTCGGGCCAAGCATTCCTCGATGATGATCCTACATTACCTTCACAATCCAACCACATTTACTGCTGTAACTACCTGCTTTATTTGTTACAAAGACACACCGAAAGACCAGAGCTGGCTATGCGAGCTCTGCCCGAGTTTTGCCATTTGTGCTGCATGCAATCAAAGAGAAAATCATTCCTTTCATATTCATAAGTTGACTCGGCATTCTTCTGCTGTTAATTCTGCGACTGAGAACAGAGAGGCTCAAAAGAAGGAATTACCGGTATGAATATATCACATATCTTAAAACATTGATTCCACACCAATGATGATAACTTCTAGTTTCTAAGTTTTTATTCTTTGCAGATGTCAATAATCTGATATTTTATTTTTCAAAATCATGCATCTTAACTTCTCTGCGGTTGAATGCAATATTTTCAAAGCGACATTATTTTCATACCCTATACAATTAAGCTATCATATCTCTGTTTACTTTTATTCATTATAACTTGGACACTTCGATTTAATTAGAATGCTATTTGATGGCACAGAAAGTTCTGAAAGTTTTGCTGCATGCCTATCAATGTCGCACTCGCTGCTTCGACCCTGATTGCTATCGAATCAAGAAGCTATTCTATCATTCAAAAGGGTGCAGGGTTAGGGCTGCTGGGGGTTGTAAGCACTGTAACAAGATATGGTCCATTTTGGTACTGCACTCCAGAAATTGCGAAGAACCTGACTGCGGCATACCACGGTGCAGGTATGAATATGATACTTAACCTTTTCAAAAGGCTCTTCTTAATCTCATATAAACAAATCTAAAAACTGTTTCCCCTTAAGAATGATTCATTTTTCTTTAAATTCAATAGGGACATAAAACAGCATGCAAAGTCTTTGTCACAGCGAGCTGAAACACTTGGAAAAAGCTGCAAACGATGAACCCACCAATAGTGAGGGCAGGTGTGTCACAGTCCGAGACTCAAAAGCTTTAAGCCTGTGCGGCACTTGAACCCGCGGACTCTCGAACTGTGACTTTGGGATTGGTCAGAACACTTAGTATTTCAATTGTGCCGTTGGAACATAGGAATGTCACAATGTAAAGTGCACATAAAGAGAAAAAGGTTCATAGTTTTAAATAGAGCCTCAGGTCATGAAATCTTTGATTTCTACCTGTTAAACAGTTGCATAGCTTCTTCTTATGCATCAATTTTGGTATGAATTAGAGTGTAGGAGGTATGCTTTTGAGGCAAAGCATAGTGACTATTTTGTTGATGTACTAGTGATGTAAAAAAAAAAAAACTCTTAATTGAGCTATTCATGGTGGAAATATGATGATGACTAAGTAGAATTGAAGAAAAATGTGAAGAGCCATCACCCTCCACGATTATTGTCAACAGAGTAGTTGTAGATTTTGTTTCAAACCTTTATTTTTTTCGTTGTACTATATATGAAAAGTCATCTAATGGAAAATCCTTTGCTCTGATTTTTATTGAACACTAGGAATATCCATAGATATTAAAAAAAAATTTGTCTTATTATCACAGTCTTTACATTACTGTGCCAATTTCTAAATAAATAAAATTTGAGAAACGATTTAATCAAATTCATATTTATGATTTACTGAACTGACAACTCATTTAATACATAAATATAAAATGATTTGAAATGCATAACTGAATTACTTTCTTAATAATATGATAAGGATTGCTTTTCATAAAAAATCATATTCTAATAAAAAAGAAAACCCACTATCAATTAGACCCAACTCTTGTAAATTACTTGAATAATTGTAGATACCAAAATATATGGATTTTTTTTAGACAAATAAAAATAAAAGTAAATAATAATAAATTAATTATTAAATTTGACAAACTCATAGAAAAGTGGCGCACTCATTTCAACTTTAGCATTCCCATCGATATAATTCAATTGTTTAATCCAAATCATTCTTGCATGTCACGTGGTAGAAGAAAATGCATAACACACATGTATGGTACTAGTAATCATTGATTGTGCTGGCCACCACTAACCGAAAATATCCCAACAAGAAAAGGACATCAGTCGTGGTTAAGGCCGTAAGGGATTCTAGTGTTACCTGCATAAGTTTCTTTATACACGCGAATTAAAACCATATACATTAGAAAAAAAAAAAAAAAGCATAATTCTCGTATTAAATATATAGACCTTGTCCTCCATACGCCCCGCATTTATCATATATCTTGTAAAATATATTTCAGCATG
>JBBYHK010000022.1:2162651-2186969 GCA_038382065.1 Adansonia grandidieri
GATTGATTTAAAATTCATACCCGACTTGCTAAAGAAAAAGTTTAAAATAAGAAATTTATTTTATTTTAAACGATATATTTTAAAGAGTTGGTTCATATGTTCATTTACGATTTGAGAGTCATTTTAGGATATCCAGCAAACTAGTTTGGGACAAAATAATAAGAAATTTTTGTTAATTATTTATAATTTTTATTTTATTTTTAAATAATATATTTAAAAAGATTCGTCCATATGTTGACATGTGTATCGATTTAATATTTGTACTCGACTTATTTAAAAAAATTTAAAAATTATTTAATTAATTTATTTTATTTTTAAATAATACTTCCAATTAGTATAACATACTTATTAAAGTCCTGAGCTTGCTAGTAAGTTTTTTCAAAATTTTTCATTTTCGTTTTTAGTTTAAAATTTTTTTAGTAGTTTTAAGTTGACATAAAGAAAGAATAAAACAAAAATCATAATTTTATTATTTTTATTTTCCATTTATTAATCTTTACGTTTTATAAATAAAATATACACTATACAATAAGGTTAAATATATTTTAAAATGCATTTGTATTATATAATATATAAATAAACATTTATTAGATATTTAATTTTCATAATTAATAAAATATAATTATATTAAAATTAGTAAAAAAAATGGGCTTAATTCTAGGTTCTTTTCTAAAAGTCCAACCCGAAATCAAAGTTGGGCTTGAATAGAACTTTATTGGAATGATGAATTAGGTAAGGTGCCATCTGGCCGAACGAGTAAACACGACGTCGTTCTTTAGTCGCTAAGCCAGTTCACTTTTGCCCTTCTTTCTCGCTTGCAAAGATACGCCCTGCCTCAACGATACACTGTCTACAAAAATTCGAAAGAGCCAAAAGAAAAAGGAAAAAAAAAAGAGAAAAATGGAGGCATCAAAGACGATTCAGCACGAGATAGGAGGAGTTCAAAATGACGCGCTTCGGTTTGGTCTCCATGGCGTTAAGAGCGACCTCGTCGGATCTCACCCTCTCCAATCTGCTTACGAATCTGTAATTTCTCCTTTCTTCTCTGTTTGTTTTGCTAGAAAATATATTAGAAAATAAGGGAAATTACAGTTAATAGAATTATTTTGTCTTTTTTTTTTTTTGCTTCACTAACCAGAAACCGAAAAGATTCGAGTAAAATATTTGTATTGCTACATTTAAAAAAAAAAAATAGTTTTAGGGTTTTCTCTTAACAAAAAGTAGATGGTTCTTGTGAAATTTTGGGTTTTTTTCTCTGTTTTAAAATTTTTGTTAGGTTTTGAAGGAGTGTTGGGATTGAAATATTACTATTATTATTATTATTATTATTATTTTTTGTTTTTGTTTTTGTTTAGGCAAAGAAGACACAGGAGGAGATGAAGAGAAAAGTCCTGGCCAATACTTATGGGACGGCATTGCCACTCAAAATGGATCTCGATAGGCAAATTCTCTCGCGGTCTGAGCTCTTAGCTTTCCATGTTTATGATTGAATTATAATCCTTTCAAGCCAAATTTTTGGCTGTTGATGCTTAGCAATAATTTGCTCTAGACTTCTGTGAATAATTAAGAGTTCGTCTTCCCTGATGAAATAATTATATGAGCTCTTTATAAGACTGTCTTTTGATTAAATAGCAAATACATGGAAACTAACGTTTGAAGAGGATATGAATAAAGAATTGCAATAATTATGATTTTTTTCTTTTAATTTTGATGATTAGCTTCTTATGTCCCTCGAGGCAGAGTAACAGCATGATTCATAATATGGATTTAATAGTAAATATATTTCTATCTTTAATGGTTTTAGAGAGGGCATGGATTTGGACCAGGCAGATTAGATGAAAACTGTCCTGGATGTAGATGGTATATGATGTCTTTAGCGTTGCAAGAATTAGATTCAGAACTCACTTCAAAGTATCTTTTTTTGTATTTCCTTTGAAAATTATGCAGGTTCCAGAGGCCATTGCTCCCATCCTCAATGCTAGGTTTGGAAGCATTGACAGGAACTTTAGATGATTTTGGCTTTGAGGATTATCTGAATGGTATAAAAACGCACACTAAATACAAAAAGAAATACCTTTTTTTTTTGTGAATTTTATTGTACAGATTTGCCCCTTGATAATGTTTGTTTGAACTTTTGATTTAAAATTACTATTGGTCAACATCATTATATGCATCCCTTCATGGCTGCTGTCCAATTTCCATCTGTGAAAGACTTGAGGAAGGTCAGTTCAGTCTCATGTTTGGCGTTCTGTTACTATGTTAGTGCATATTCTTTTCCATGTCATTAGGTTTCTGTTAAATGCGGATGACATGGTGAATTGTTTTCTAACAGTCATTTAGTGTATGAATAAGCATTCACGATCATTTTTTTTCCTTTTTGTACATTTCCTGTTGTCATTTTCCTACAATTCTTTGGCCTCTAGGTTAGCTTTCATAGATTGAAAAGAAATAAATCTGGTTTTCTCGAGCTAAAACTTCAGCAGGCTCTATCGTATCAAATATGTAGGAAAATTGAGAAACTTTTATATGCTGCCTTTGTAAAATATGTGTTATGTTTCTTTTGAGTATGCTTTCCTCTTTCCATGTACTATCAATTCTATAAATTAGACCAGATGTCTTGTTTCCAGTATGCTTACTTAAAACGGGAAATATTTGCACTGCAGTGCATGCTGTCTGGGATTAATAAATGGTGATCAATTTTCTGTTAGAATCTTGGGATGCTATGTTACTCCGGTTCTTCATTTTCTCTGAAGTATCCATGTCCAATACATATTCGGACATGGTAGGGGGTGTAATCCTCCAAACACATGAAAAAACTTAGAAATATTGAGTGTACCCATGTTAGACAAATACCTGTGTCTGACGCTCATCCCCGAGTCTGAGACATAATTGAGATGTTCCTATGTCATGGTCCCTTAAAGATGCAGTTGCTGGGATTCAGCAAGTTGGATAATTGAGAAGTGTATGCTTTTAGGTTTGTTATGTGCTTAGTAGTAATTTAAAATATTTTTTGTTGGTTGCAGATCCTCGTGAGTCCGAGACTGTACGGCCACTGGACTTGCACCATAGCATGGAAGTTCGCCTTGGTTTATCCAGGGGACCGGTCTGCCCTAGTTTTATGTGATTTTCACTGACTGCTTTCAGTGTATCACCGGGGTAATGTCACTGCTGAATGATTTTTCATGTATTTTATTTTATCCAAATTGAGGATTGATGATATAATATGATATGTTGCTATACCTCATGTAGACCCTTTTTGCATGGTCGATACTTTTAACGCTTATATATCAACTGTTGCTAATGTTTTGCCCTTTGTTGTATCATACATTTGATTTTAAATTCATTGACAAAGGATCCGATCTTAGTTGGTGGTATAAGTCCATCAGATTTTGATAGTTTGCTAAAAATGGATGGAAAATTTCTTACACAAGTAGGATAGGAAAATTGAAAATTGTTGTGTTTTTTTAGTCTTTCTGTCCCTAGTATTCAGCAGAGCCGTAGGGTCTCAGCAGCTTTTTGCCTATTGTTTCTTGTTAAACTTTGCAAAGAGATTAGGCTAGGCTGGCTAATGTTTTTATCCATTGCATGATTCTATTTGTTTTAGAGTAGGAAAACTGTAGGCAACAATTGAATCATATGCGCTGATTTATTTACTCATCAGCGTTTGGTACGAATGAGAGTTATCACAATTTTTAGAATTAAGTAATTTAATATGTAGGAATGTAATTTTATTTCGGGAATTATTTTTTCACAAACATGAAAATGTGATTTCCATGAGTGGAGTGGGAAAGTAAATTAACAAATATATAATATTATAATGTAAATACTAGAAAATATATTAAGTTACTTATATTTTAAACTTAATAAAAAATAAATTATTAAAGATTAAATTAAAAAATAATACATTGTTTATTTTTTAAAATAGTTTGGGTTATTCGTTTATAAATGTGAGTAGATCTCGACAAAATTTTAGACTCTAATTGTTGACTTGAGTTGAGTCTGGAAATGATATTGACACCCAAAATCGTTTCAAAATCAACTCGATTTGATCTAAAGACATTTCTAGTTAGATACAATAATTTACATTTTCAAGTATATATGAAAAAGTAATATATTAGTTTTATAAATTTTAACGTTTCCTTATATGATTTAGAAATTTTATCTGAAATAGTTTTTTTTTTTTTTAAAAAAAATTAATCAAAATGGGAGAAATTGGATAACTATTTCATCTTTATTTAAACATTCAGTTCATATTTCCACTTATCCTTTCAGTTAAAATATAAAATCAAACAATTTTAATGTTTCTTTTTTTTTAATAATAATAAAATCATAATTTTATTTTTTTGTTTTTCATTTATTATTTTTTACCTTTTATAAATAAAAACGTACACTATACAACAAGGTTAAATATTTTTTTAAAATGCATATAAATATCATTTGAAAATACAATTGTATTTTATAATTTATAAATAAACAAGTGTCAGAAATTTAATTTTCATAATTAAAAAAATGTAGTTATATTAATATTATTAAAATTTAAAAAATTAAATTATTTAATAAATTTATTTAAAAATAATTTATTGTTATTAATCAATTAAAAAAGAGTCTAAACTCTAATTCATTTCTAAAAGTCCAACCCGAAATAAATGTTGGGCTTGAATTGGAATTCACTTAGGTTGATACAATCATAAGCGGTGCCATCTTGCTGAAGGATTAACACGACGTCGTTTTGGTTTTCTTGCTTGCAAAGATATGCCCTGCCCAAGGGACGCAGAGTCTATAAAAATTCCAAGGAGACCAAAGAAAAAAAAGGAAAAAAAGAAAAAGGAAAAAATGGAGGCATCAAAGACGATTCAGCACGAGATAGGAGGAGTTCAAAATGACGCGCTTCGGTTTGGTCTCCATGGCGTTAAGAGCGACCTCGTCGGATCTCATCCTCTCCAATCTGCTTACGAATCTGTAATTTCTCCTTTCTTCTCTGTTTGTTTTACTAGAAAATAGATTAGAAAAAAAGGGAAATTAGAGTCAATAGAATTCTTTTGTCTGTATTTTTTTGCTTCACTAACCAGAAACCGAAAAGATCGAGTAAAATAGTTGTATTACTGCATAATTTTTTTTTTTTTTTAAAAAATAGTTTTAGGGTTTCTCGTAAGAAAAGGTAGATGGTTCTTGTGAAATTCTGCTTTTTTTTTAAAAAAAAAATTTGTTAGGTTTTGAAGGAGTATTGGGATTGGAATATTATGGTTTTTTTAGGCAAAGAAAACACAAGAGGAGATGAAGAGAAAAGTCCTGGCCAATACTTATGGGACGGCAATGCCACTCAAAATGGATCTCGATAGGCAAATTCTCTCGCGGTATGAGCTCTTAGCTTTCCACGTTTATGATTTAATTCATAATCCTTTCAATCCCAATGAGATGTTGATGCTTTGCAAAAAAATTGCTCTAGACTTCTCGTAATAATTAAGAGCTTGTCTTCCCTGATGAAATAATCATATGAGCTCTTTTTAATACTGTCTTTTGATTAAATAGCATAAACATGGAGACTCAGTTTTGAAGAGGATCAGAATAAAGAACTGGAACAAATATATATTTTTTATTTTGCTAACTAGCTTCTTATGTTCCTGTGAGGCAGAGTAGCAGCATGCTTCATTTACTATTAGGCAGTATTGAAGAGGATCAGAATTAAGAAATGGAACAATATATATATATATATATATATATATATATATGTATTATGTTGCTGATTAGCTTCTTATGTTCCTGTGATGCACAGTAACGGCATGGTTCATTTAGTTTTAGGCAGTGTTGTTTAAGGCATATATAGCACCAGAAAACATAAAGCGTCTTAGTATTTTAGTCTACTTCTTTTGATATTATCTTACTCTTATGACTCTTTGGTGAGTCTTCTTGAAATTATCTAGTTATTTGCCCCTTTTTTTAATTAATTAATAATGCATTACCAATGACTAATGTGGACTAATACGACTGGGTAAAATATCAATATGAATTGCTAATAATAAATTCATAATTAATGCATAAAATATTGGAAATAAAAATTAAATATCAGTCAATGAAAAACATAAATATATTGATCTAAATCTGAAATGATTCAAAACCAAAATGATCTAAATCCAAATTTATCCTAAGCCGAATTGACCAGACTCAAATGACGAGCTTGAAATGACCCAATTTTTGCTTGACCCAAAGTGAGAAAGCTAATCCGCCCATTTGCCACCTCTAGTCCTGCCAGGTTAAGGATTTTGACCAAATGGCAAAGAGAGGGGTTACATTGAAGAAGCACAGATCTTCTTCTCGTACTGAAAATTTAGAAATGGGTTGAGCCACTCAGAATTTTTTTTTTTCATTATTATTGATTGTAGGTTGTTGGAATGTTTTTTATGATCTTTCTTTCCACCATGGTGTGTATGAAATGGACTGGTGTTATGGTTTTTATTATAAAAGATCCATTCATCTAATTGAAATGGGAAGAATTTCAAGAACTCTACTCATACAGAAATTTTATTTTGCTTCAGTGACAACAGCCTTTATCGTGCATGTTTTCCCGCAGACAATCTTGTAAAACAGAAATCTAGCAAGTCTTGGTCCATGCTTTCTACTCTTATTCTTTCTTTTATGATGTTGTGTATGTTGTAATGTGGATTTAAATATTAAATATGTTTTTATCCTTAATGCTTTTAGAGAGGGCACGGATTGGACTAGGCAGATTAGAAGAAAAATGACTCGTGTGGCCAAAACACCTTAGATTGAACTAAGTCACCTGGGTGTAGATGTTGTATGATGCCTTAATGTTGCAAGAATCACAACTCACTGCTAACTATCCCCTTTGTATGCTCTTTGAAAATTATGCAGGTTCCAGAGGCCATTGCTTCCATCTTCAATGCTAGGGTTGGAAGCGTTGACAGGAACTTTAGATGATTTTGGCTTTGAGGATTATCTGAATGGTATAACAATACGCACTAAATACAAAAAAAATACCTTTTTTGTGAAATTTATTGTAAAGATTTGCCCCTTGATAATGTTTGCTTGAACTTTCTATTTAAAATTACTGTGGGTCAACATACTTGGTAATCTTTTCTAGTCACTGCTTGCATCCCTTCATGGTTACTGTCCAATGTCCACCAGTGAAAGACTTGAGGAAGGTCAGTTCAGTCTCATGTTTGGAGTTCTGTTACTATGTTAGTGTTATTAGGTTTCCATTAAATATGGATGATATGGTGAATTGTTTTCTAACAGTCATTTAGTGTCAGAATAATTATTCACAATCATTTTCTTTTTCCTACATTCCCTATTATCATTTGCCCACAACTCTTTGGCTCTAGGCGAGCTTGCGGAGATTGAAAAGAAATAAATCTTGTTCTTTTTTCCAGCTAAAAATTCAGCTGAGTTTTATTGTATCAAATATATAGGAAAATTGATAAATGTTTATATGCTGCTCTTGTCAAATTCTGTTGCTGTTTCTTATGAGTACACTTTCCACTTTCCACTTTCCATTACTATCGATTCTGTTTGGTAGACTGGATGTCTTGATTACAGTGTGCTTACTTCAAAATTGGAAATATTTGCACTGCAGTGCGTGTTGTTTGAGATGAATAAATGGCGATTAGTTTTCTGTTAGGAACTTGGGATGCTATTTTCTCCCACTTTTCATTTTCTCTGAAGTACCTGTGTCCAACATATATTCAAAACATGGGTACGGGGTTTGATCCTCCAAATATATGAAAAAATGAACTTAAAAAGAAATTGAGTATACTCATGTTGGATACATCCTTGTATCCAACACTCAAGCTCAAAGTCCGAGTGACATAGTTGGGATGTACCTATATCACTGTCCTTTAAAGATGCAGTTGCAGGGATCAGCAAGTTGGATAATTGAGAAGTGTATGGTTATAGGTTTATTATGTGCTTAGCGGTAATTTAAAATATTTGTGGTTGGTTGCAGATCCTCGTGAGTCAGAGACTGTACGGCCACTAGACTTGCACCATAGCATGGAAGTTCGCCTTGGCCTATCCAAGGGACCGGTCTGCCCTAGTTTTATGTGATTTTCACTCATTACTTCAATGTCTCACTATGGTAATGTCACTGCTGAATGATTTTTCATGGATTTTATTTTATCTGAATCAAGGATTGACGATATAATATGATATGTTGGTGTACCTCATGTAGACCCCTTTTGGCATTGTCGGTACTTTTAACGCTTATATATCAGCTGTTCGTAATGTTTTGCCGTTTGTCATTTCATCCATTTGATTTTAAATTCGTTGACAAAGGATCCGATCTTAGTTGGTGGTATAAGTCCATCAGATTTTGATAGTATGCTCAAAATGGATGGAAAATTTCTTACCATCAGATTTTGATAGTATGCTCAAAATGGATGGAAAATTTCTTACACAAATAGGAAAATATAAAATTATTGTGTTTTATTGCCTATTCTGTCCTTAGTATTCAGCAGAGCCGCAGGGTCTCAGCGACTTTTTGCCTATTGTTTCTCGTTTGGTTAAACTTGGCGAAGAGCTTGTGCTAGGCTTGGGCAGGCTAATGTTTTTATCCATTGAATGACTATTCGTTTTAGGAAAGATGTAGGCAACAATTCACTTATATGGACGGACTGATTTATTTACTCATCGAGAAATGAAAATTTGGGCAACAATACAATCATATGATTAGCAATTAATTTATTATTTTTTGAATCTAATAAAAACAATATATTAGATATAATTTTTAAAACTGTTAATTTAATTATTTTTTACTAATAATAGTAACAAATGCTGCACCAAATTCAATCAAAAATTATTATTTGAGATGTGACTGAAAGTTGAGAGCTTTGAAATTAATAAGAAAATGTTTATTAATAATTTGATTTCCACAATGAAAAAGTTTGGAGATAAGAACAAAGCAAATGGACAAAACTAAGAGAATAAAAAAAACAATTTTATTAAACAAAAAAATTGCTTTTGTTCTATCTTTGTCTGCTCCATTAAAACCCTAAAACCGGAAATATTCCTGAGAAAATCTTCCTTCATTACCCCTCCCCAAATAAATAAATAAATAGTTTCCTAGGTACCAAACATCCTTTCCGACTCATGGAAGCTCGTCGAACAGCTCGAACAGTCAGCGATCCAAAGGTCCGTCAAGTTGGTTTCTTCACACCACCGCCACCCGACCGTTCCGTTTCGGATCCTCCACGTCTCCACGATTCCATTCGATCTCCCTCTCCGTCTTCCTCTTCAATGAATGACCGGTTTCCCTCCGGCAACTCACTCTCTCCTGTTATGATCCCTCCGCCGCATCACCACTCTGACACCTTCCTCCGTTCGGCTCTACAGGCTACCTCCCCTAAGACGTCGTTCTCGTATTCCGCTAGAGCAGTAACAATCCCCCCTGAAAACGAAGACGTGCCCTCGTCGTTCTCGCCTAATCGTAAGGTTGTATCCGGAAAATCGCCGTCCTCATTTCCGGGCGTCAAGGCTATTAGTGTACCCGCGAGTGAGCTTACCACTGTGTCGGTGGTTAATTTGCCTCCAGGAATTTCTGGTAAGTGATAAACCATTATTCTGATCTTTTTTTTCTTTGAGGAAAAACATGAAGGGATTGGTATACTTTATTGGAGGAATTTAAATTAGCTCAGGGATATATATTGAAAGTAATACAGTACGAAAATTTCAAAGATTTTGGCATTTTCTTGGAGTTGATTCTCAGTATATTTGATTGTTTCTTTTCTTTTGTGCGAAGTTTTGTGTAATTTGGAATGTTTAGGTAGGAGGGTGTGTAATTGAACCGAGCGAAGTTGATAAAGTAGACAGCTCAAGTTCGAGCTCAACTATGAAGTCAGGGTTTGACACTGGACTAGAGTTCGATTGAGTTTCAATTTTCAAATGTGAGCTTGACCCGAGATTAAACCAAGCTGCTTGAGTAGATTCAGTTAAGCAAAATAATGCTCAATATCTTTAAATAATGTAAACATATTTGGACAAATATAAGAAAAAAGAAAAAACTAGAATGCTTCAGCAGGTAGCAAGAGGCACAAACCGAGTATTACTATACTCAAACCTGGGTTCTTTCATTTCTTTGACTACCTGAGCTTGGGTTACAGCTAGTATTTCTGTAACTAGCTAAAGTGGCTTATGAGCTGAGTTGGCTCAGTTACTTATTAAGGGGAAAATAGCTTCATTATGAATGTGAATAAGTGATTAACAACTTAGCCTCTCTTGTTTTGCATATATTCACATTACATGACATAGTATTATCACATTTTTGCTGGTTTTTGTATTTTCTTTCCTTCTTGGAGGGAGTTTATTTGGATGAATATTAACCGAAAGCTAGTTACTAGCTGCTAGGAATAACTTGAAATCTGTGGAAGGAAAAAGATCTTTTAATTGGAAGAATGAAAGACTGATCCTTTCTTGCATGTTCAATATAAATTGGAACTTTTTAAAGTTTTGTATGGTTGAATGGACAGATCCAGGATTTATACTCAGTGAGCACAAATTCTTAAGTTATATTTGTTTGCATTTTTTTGTTTAGAATTATTAAAACAACTTAAATTTGATTAAGACATGATGCCAAATACTTATAGAAATATAAAATAATGAAAGATTTATATAAAAATTTAAAAAGTATAAAACCATTTTTATGTGAAAAAAATTCTCCACAAGTGTTTTCTTTTTTGAAATTTTTTCATATACAGTTGTTTTAGAAACAATTTTTGATCCAAAGTTCAAAGGAAAATTATCCAAGTTACTTGTGGGACGTCTTAATTAAATAAATTCACTCTACAAATAGTAATAAAATATGTCATATAACTTCGAAGAATAAAAAAAAATTGATAATGTCATGAAGTTTAAGATCTTTATATCATGCTAGCAAAACTAATCTAAATCTAAGAACTTTTTAACTACCAATAATAATTTTATATTTACATTGTGAACCATCACTTTACTCAATTACCCTTTTTAATTTGTTAATACATGTATATAGCTTTGAATATTTTACAAGACCCATTCTTAAATGTTTCTTTTGTAGTTTAGTGGGAGCAAAAAAAGGGTTTGTTTCTCATGGGTCTACTCTTTTTTTTTTTGGGTTGGGGGGTGGGGGTGAGGGGAATTTAGTGTGGGCAAAATACAAACGTTAAAATTTTGGGTATCTTACTGATGGTAATATTTTAAATTTTTTTCAGGATTCTAGTGGGGGCAGCTGTCACCACTGCCCCCAACCTGAATCTGTCCCTGTATTGTTGGATGTATTAGAGTCATGCTTTTGTCGTTCTAAAGAATTGTGAAATTGAAGTGTTTACAAGCTGAAGGGGAAAAAATGACTGCAGAAAAGGCTGGTAGAGCATCTGTTGAAGTACAGAATGATCGACCTGCTAGTTCAAAGACTTTGAAAGAGAAAACTTCTAAAGCTGAAAGACGTGCCTTGCAGGAGGCTCAACGAGCTGCCAAGGCTGCTGCGAAAGGTATATATTTCTACTAACTTTTCCCTTTTTAGGCCCATGAGCTTTGTTTAAATCATTTCTTGCTCCTGACTTGTGCTTATGTTTTCATTGCCAATGGCTTTTCTTATGTGTAAATCTAATACTCAATGTATTCCCTTTATCTTGTGTATTTCACCCTTTTTTTTTTAAAAAAAAAAAAAATCCTTTAATAACTCATAGTTTGTTCCTTTTGATCACAAAATGTATTATCAGCTGAAGGAACTAAGACATCAAGTGCTGCATCCAAGGTTGTGACCTTAGCCAATGCAAAACCAAGTAAAGCCACTAAACCTTCTTCACAAAAGAATGATGGTTCTCAAGTTCCAGCTTCTGAGAAGAAGGGAGGTGATCGTGCCCCTGAGAAAGATAGAAAGAAAGATGCTCCTCATCCACGAATGCAATATGATGATACAAGCCGGGTGGAGAAAGCCAAAAAGCGTGCTGTTGTAAAACAAACTGAAGCTAGGAATAGAGTGGAATTGTTCAGGCATTTGCCTCAGTATGAACATGGAACTCAGCTTCCTGATTTAGAGACCAAGTTTTTCGATCTTGATCCAATGCATCCTGCTGTCTACAAGGTCTTCATGCAAACTTGACTTCGTACTCCTTTGGACTTGGAAAACAATTTACGTGCATCCACACATTTATACATGCACGCATAAACCATATATATGCACATATATGTAGTTTGGAGATGTATATGTATATGTGATCGTTAATTATAGTGATTATTATCTAATACACTGGCTGTGGAGTTTTTTTTTAACTTGCACAAGCGGATTGAAATTGTTGATCATGTCCATTTAGATACATTTAAAAGATAATCAATTATTTAATTATTAAACAGACATGTGTCATATAAAATCACGTGGAATTAAAAAATTCTACAGCCAGTGTATAGAATAAGAATCCTTAATTATAGATTCGTGTCTTACTCTTACCTCCTAGTAATATGTTGGCAAATCATGCTTTACTTTGCCCACATGATTGGAAGCATTCCTGTGGTATTTATTAGTATGTTAGCCTTGTTTGATTATTGTGTAAGAGAGATCACAGTATTGGTGAATTTTTGTTCAATAGGGCTTTCCTGTTCAATAGGGCTTTCCTTGGTTTGTCAGGTTGGATTGCAGTATTTGTCTGGAGATATATGTGGTGGCAATGCACGTTGTATTGCAATGCTTCAAGCATTCAAAGAGGCTATCAAGGATTACTCAACTCCGCCAGAAAAAACTCTAATTAGAGACTTAACTGCTAGGATTAGCAGTTATGTTTCTTTCTTGATTGAATGCAGGCCACTCTCAATTAGTATGGGTAATTCAATCAAGTTTCTAAAGAGTCGAATTGCAAAATTACCATTGGCTTTGTCTGAATCACAAGCAAAATCTACACTTATGTTGGATATTGATCGTTTCATCAATGAAAAGATCATCCTTGCAGACAAGTTGATAGTCAAACATGCTGTCACAAAGATTCAAGATGGTGACGTTCTTCTCACATATGGGGCATCCTCTGCAGTTGAGATGATTTTATTGCATGCCCATGAGCTTGGCAAAAAATTCCGTGTTGTAGTGGTTGACTCTCGCCCAAAGCTTGAAGGACAACTCTTACTACGTAGGTTGGTGAGGAAGGGCCTTAGATGTACATACACTCATGTAAATGCCGTTTCCTGTATCATGCAAGAAGTTACTCGAGTTTTTCTGGGTGCTTCATCAGTGTTGTCTAATGGAACAGTTTACTCAAGAGTCGGGACTGCTTGTGTTGCTATGGTTGCTTATGCGTTCCGTGTACCAGTATTAGTGTGTTGTGAAGCATATAAATTTCACGAAAGGGTGCAGCTTGATTCGATATGTTCTAATGAGCTTGGTAGGCATTTCTGGAACTAGACATTGGAGTCAACTTTTGCTAGGTCTTGTTACCGATTTTTGGTCACTTAAATGCATGTGATTTAGGTGTCTGTTTCCACTGTTGCAGGTAACCCAGATGCCATTTTGAAGGTTCATGGTAGAGAGGAAATCAACTACTTAGATGGTTTGGTCAATTGTGAAAATCTGCAGCTTCTGAATTTAACGTAAGCATTTATAATTTGATGATGTAGAACTAAGTATATATCTTCTAAGGCCTGACAATTCCGAACTATTTCGTTGACAGTTATGATGCAACACCTTCCGATTATGTCTCCATGGTAATCACAGATTATGGCATGGTAAGTTATGATTTTTACTAAAGTGTGAGTGTCACAGCATGCATGTTTCATTCGCAGCCTTGCTACTAGTTGATACGAGTCTAAATCTCAAACCAAGAAGGAATGGGAGAAGAAAAAGTAAGAGACAGAAAGGATAGGAATTTCAAAGTGAGAGGGGGAGAATCATATAGTTTTTCATTTCTTTCTTTATGTTATTCCTCAATACAATTGTATAACCATCTTAACCAGTTATTTGCGATACTACCGGTAAAGTTAACTACCAATTTGAACCGTAACACTCGTCTTGTCCATTTATGTCGCAATTAATTTGTAAATGAATTAGCTGCTGGTGTTGTTGTTTTAGGTGCCACCCACAAGCGTACCTGTCATTGTGCGAGAATATAGAAGAGACCACCTGTGGTCCTAGTTCGACATGACACATAAATATAATGCGGTTGCATAGGCTTCGCAACAATTTTTGGTCATCTTGTAGACCTTCATTCTGGCCAAATCGCAACGGAACAATAAGGAGAGAAATTGCTTATCACATCATCTGTTTTTCTTTTTCTTCCTCGTGGAATAAGGCTAAAGGCTAACATGATTTCCGGTGTTGTGCTTCTTTTTTGGTTTTTTTAGCCTGACTCAGTGAAGAGTGCGATCCTTTTCGCCTCTCCGGGCAGAAGTATGATGCAATCTTGCCTGTCGTAGCAAGTTTTGTTATGGTTCAAGGGTGATTTTTCTAGCAGATTTGACGATTTTCTTTCACAACAGTGTTGGTTTGTGTGTGTGTGTCCATATATATATATATATATATGCATGCAGTAGCCATCTGTATTAATTGATACGTGCAGACCGATTTGGCCATTTCGAGACCAAGATAATATATATATATATATATATATATATATATAAAGTACGAAACTAATCTTAATGACTTGGTACCGACGATAAGCATGAAATCTAAATTAATTATGGCTTGGTCTCGAAAGAAGGTATGAATCTAAACTTAAAAGTACTTAGTTTTAACGGAAAGTATGAAACTTAAATTTGATTAATGCCCAGTTTCGACAGAAGATGCGGACGAAAAGGTACAAAACCTAAACTAAATTAAATGAAGACCTGATCTCGATGGAAGACTTAGGCTTAATGACTCGGTTTTGATGGAATTGACATGATTACCCAATATGTGTAACTTAAGCGAAAAAATGAGCACAGGAGTGGAATTGTCAGTACATCTGTAAACTTTTTTAAATTACGAGGTAACCCGCACGTTATTCTAAAAGACAAGAACTATACGTAAGTGAAGTCACTCTAAATGGGTGACGTTATGCTTAGAATGACGTACATAGCTAGAGTATGGTAAGGTTTGCCAGAAGGTTCTTGAACTTCTGAAATTTGTTAATTTTTTAGGATATTATAATTGAAGTGGTATTATGAATTATTATTTCATATAAAAAAATTTTACAAAGTAAAATTAATAAAATAATATATATTTTATTTTTATTTTTAAAATATATTTAAAAATATATATTATTTTATTAATTTATTTATAAATTTTTTATATTTTATATATTAAATAATTATTTTAATTTTATTTGACTCATGATACCAATTAAGTTGAGAGTTATATTATTAGTATATATATATATATATATATATATATATATATATATAAAATAAAGATAAATTGATTCCCAACTCAAGAAGTCAAGAGCTAATGGATTTCGATAGATAGGCTTTTAAGGCCAAGTGAACCCACATAAGCGAATATGGCCAATCCTTATCCCTTCCAACATTCTATCTCAAGCTGACGCTATATCCTCACCCAACAAAGCATAAAAATGGCTGAAACTCAAGCTCCTCCAATTCGTTTTGGCATCATCGGATGTGCAAAGATAGCAAGAAAAGTTGCAAGAGCCATTAACTTAGCCCCCAATTCGATCCTTCACGCCATCGGCAGCAGTTCCATAGAAAAAGCGAAGCAATTTGCAAGGCTGAATGGATTGCATCAAAGTGTCAAGATTTATGGGAACTACGATCAAGTGCTGGAGGACCCGTTGGTGGATGCGGTGTACATGCCGTTGCCAACTAGTTTGCACGTTCATTGGGCGGTGATGGCTGCCAAAAAGGGTAAGCATTTGCTGATTGAGAAACCGACGGCTCTTGATGTGGGCGAGTTGGACACAATACTTGAAGCTTGTGAATCCAACGGCGTGCAGTTTATGGATGGGTCGATGTGGTTGCACCATCCTAGGACTGTTAAACTCAAGGAGATGTTATTTGATTCCAAGCTTTTAGGAGATGTCAATTATGTAAGTGTTCTTTTTTTTTTTTTTAATTAATTAAGTGTTTTATTTCTCTATTTATCTTTTAGTTTTTGTTTCACCGGTTTGAATTAAACAAAGAGAGTAGTAAAGGTATTAATTTATATTAATGTTTAATCTTTGAAATTTCAGATATTAAAAGATTTTTATTTGTTTCATTTTCTAATTTTGGACTCAAGCTATTCTCAATCATAATTATCAACTTAATTTTCTGAATATGTATTTAATATATTTTATAGCACTTGCAACTGGCTGAAAAACCAGTAGCAAAATCTTGGTAGTTCCCTATGCATGCCAGACCAAAGCATTTGTAAGATCCAATGCTAATTATTGTCTTTATTTTGTTAATAAATTTCTATAATTTTATTTATTTATTTGTTTATTTATTTATTTTAATTAGGAGATTGAGAATTTGATCCGGCTCTTTTGGGTTCTAAAACTAAATTAATATTAAGCTAACTCCTTGATGTGCTTAGAATTATAAGCAAATTATTAATTTTTTTTGGTATAATGGAGGCTGTAGTCTTAGGATAAGGAGAGGGTTGTAAATTATGAGATTCGAACTTCAAATTTGTTGAATGTCACTTGATTATATGAACTATTTGAGTTAAGTTTCTTTAGGTTTATAAGTAGATTAATAATATGGAGACTGAACTCAAGCTTGGGTATTTTGTATGATAAGTGAGCTAATTAAATACAACGTATTCATCGTTTATATACTTGTTCGAGTTTGAAAACAAAGCTAAGTTGAGTTTGATTTGGAACCCAAGTTTAAGTGTATAGTGTTTGTTCATTGTGTTTTTCTAAATGTCAAACTCAATTGAGAATTTGTTATTGCACGCCTTAGTTTAGGTTGAATCATATTGTATTGTACTATAAGGTTTCTAAAATATATTGCAATTTGACGCTGGCTGCTGGTGTTGGTTGTCAGATCTACAGCTCATCAACAACGTCAGCATCCCGGGAATTCTTTGAGAAAGACATGAGAGTAAAACCAAACATGGATGCCCTTGGTGCACTTGGTGACCTTGGCTGGTATTGCCTTGGAGCTGTCTTGTGGGCCAAAAATTACCAGCTCCCAACTGTTGTCACCGCTCTACCAGACATCATAAAGAACTCCGATGGAGTCATCATCTCCAGCTCAGCCTCCATTCAGTATAGGGAACCAACTGGAGCCAAAACCGATGCAATTATTCATTTCTCTTTCCTCTCCAATACATCCATGGAGTTGGCCATATCTTGTTCAAGAGGATCCTTAAATCTCAACGACTTCATAATCCCATACCAAGAGAGTTCCGCTTCATTTGAGTTCACATTGGGGGCTAAATTTGTGGATCTTCACATCGGGTGGAATGTGAAGCCTGAGAAAGTTGTTGTGGAGTCTGAGCTCCCACAGGAAGCTTTGATGGTTCAGGAATTTGCGAGGCTCGTTGAGGGAATCAGATCATCTGCTTTCCTACCTCATCTTAAATGGCCTGAGATTAGCAGAAAGACTCAGATGCTTGTGGATGCTGTTAAGAAATCTGTGGATCTTAGTTGTAAGCCTGTTTACTTTTAAGTGATATATGCGATATATTCTTAGGTGTACTTGTGAGTAATGGTAACTAAGATTACAACTAAAATAATAAAAAAATAGTGAGAATTAATTTATCTCTAACTTTATGTTGCTAAAGTAATTCATTTATTCACATTTCAAGTTTTCATTGATATATCTTATATCAGTTGATCTGGTTTAAAATGAAAAATTAAAACTGAATACGAAAGATAAAGGATATGAATCAAGAATGCTCAAGCATATAGAAATCCACCCCCAAAGGGAGTCCTAGAAACTAATCTTTAGGTTTACCACAATTGGACACGGCAAAAACACCACTAATTGATACAGAACAAGCATCACGCAAAGCCTATTGCATCAATTTGATTGAGCTAGCAAATAGTATTGCTGTATTCCCCTCTTTTAAACCCTGTGTGCTGCAACCTAGCCAAACCTCCGCCTGCATTTTTAGTTTGTTTGCCACACCCCATGGAAAAATATGTGTGGTCTGCGGCTTTTGAGAAAAACAAGAGAGTATAAACCCTTTGATTGTAATACGAGGATCAACCTTCTGGCACCGGTGAATCCTTATACCTTTACGGAAGGATCCATCAAACGTTCCCGTAGATTACCTTTAAGGAGTACGCTTGTACTTCTTGTGATCTTAGAAGAATTTTGAGGTGACTACACTGTTTTTGCATTTATGCAAGGAACGACAAACTTAAGATTTCGATATTTTAAGTAGGTACATTTTAATCTTTTGATTGTGCACAATTTCAAATTGCCTATGCTCTCATGTAAACCAAAACGTAAAGATCCTTGTTTTTTTACTCTTCCGCTGCCATATTCTTGATATTTTGTTTATGCTTACAGTGATATGTATGAGCTCATGATTTGCTAAATAGACAAACCCATAGATCTCAATATCAATATTTCATATATAGAAAATGATGAAAAGAAAGGGGAAAAAAAAAGTGTAAGCTTCACTTCCGCTAACCGTAACAAAGCCAACCCACAACCTCTTCCTATGCAATCAACAATAGACAATGGTAAAAATTCCACCCATTTCTGCTTGCCTTCCCTTTGTTTCCAAAAGAAATTGATCATTTTGATCAATTCCTGAACTAAATGGGAAGCCCCAGCGTTCGATAGGCATTCATTGGTATGAGCGGGGGTGTCTCTCAACATCAATCTCCTAATCCCTGGCCTTTTAGTACGTAATCTCACGATGAACATCATTCTGAGTAGCATCACAATGTACTTTTCTTATTTTTTATTTTTATTATTGAAGATGATTTTCCATTTAAATTGTAGGACCCAAATCCCCCTCTTCTGATTAATTCTAGGAGCCCTTTTCCACTTATTATGGGCTTGTTTCACCTATACCTCTGGATGACTATTCCCCTTATTCAAGTTACCATTAGTAACCTGGCAGTGGCCCAAAGGATTTTAAAAATTTGTGAAGGAATAAGAAAATTCTAGTGAGTGACAGAATTTATACAAAGATAAAAATTTTTAACAAAATTTTGTGATAGAATTTTGTGACAGAAATGGGAGTAATTTCTAGTTTTACGACGGAAACTGCTTTAGTCAAAAGCAAAAAAGAAAAAAAAAACCGTAAAATAATATTAAACTATTTTATGTCAAAAAATTATCACTAAATTAGTGATGGTATTTATCAGTGAAGGAGTATTAATGTTAGAAAAAATTTGTCATTATTTCCGTCACTAAATTTTATTTGTAAATGGAAATATGATATTTTGTGACAGATTGAATGGAAATATGGTAATTTTCAGTTAAAATTTTTAAATCGAGCTATTCAAGCATATTTTATTCAGATTCGATTATTATGTGATAAATTAAAAAGTTGATTGCAAATTGAATTTAAATATAAAATTATAATAAAAGCATAAAAAATATGTAATCAAATGTTAGATTTTATTATATGTCTATAAAACATTAGACATTCAAAAGGGGCAAAAAAAAAGTTTGGTCACATATGGCTCGAGTCAAATATTACAAAGTTCTAACTCAATACTCGAATACCATGAGTTGGGAGTTGTGGTGGACAATAAGTGAAGCTCAAGTATTTCTTCTTCAAACCTAACGCTCCCTTTGAAGACTCCGAATCCCACTTAGATTGCTGAATACTTTAAATAAGGCTTGTACATTAATAACCAGTTAATAGCTGATGTTGATGTAATCAGCTGTTCCACTGCAGGCAATACAACTGTTTCTGCGTTGGTGTGCGTTACTATTATTAGTTACAGGTAAGTATTATTGCTAAGTTCACCTTTCGTTTTCGTTTCATGTTTTCTAAAGAAACTACGCGTAACATAAATTATTAAAACAGACAAACAAAATAACATCAATCAATACATATGGCATAAATATTAGTCAATTTCAGCCATAAGTGTACAAAAATAAGTGCTATTCCATGCATGTACATGATAAAATATATTGCAAACTGAAAATGATATTTCTTTACGTCAAAAATCGGTTAGGCTTCAGTCAAACATCAAACAATTTTTTTTTCCTCAATCAAAATAAATCAATACGTAAAATAAAAATTTAAAGTTATATAAATAGTATTAATTAAAATACAATATAATATAAAAAATATTACGATAAATGACATAAATATATGAATATTTTAAAACTTATATAAAATGAGTTAATAAGATAACAAAAATTATTATAAATTATGATACCTTCAATATAGTTGTTACATGAAAAGATAATATGAATACACGAATCTTTTCCTTTTTTTTTCTTTCTCTTTCCTTCTTCTTTCCTTTCCTTCCCTTCCCTTCCCTCGTTAGATCTTCAAGTGGGTTAGAACAAACCGTTATACAACATGACACAAAATTAAAAATTATTTAAATAGTATCTTTTGGATCTATCAATTTCGGATTAGACACAAATACAATACGAGAAAAATTAATAAAACACAATACGATACACAGAAAAATACAAGCATGATATGAAAGCACGAACATATCAAAATTTATATAAAATAAATTATTAATGTATTAAAATTAAAATGATTTAAAATATCAAAAATAGAATGAATATTTTTTTTCTTTCTTTTTCTTCCCTCTTTCTCTCCCTCATTTTCTCGTTCTTTTTCTTTTCTTTGGTCACAAAAGAAAAAAATGAAGTAATTGGATTTCGAATTGAAGGATTTACTTTCCTCGATTAATCATTTTAAACATTTGTTTGGCCTAAAATCCAAGATAGGTTTTTCGATTAAATCTGGCCGATGGTGATTACAATAAGAAACGTTTTGTCCCTTAATTATTTTGACATAATTTATTATTCTTTTTTTATATTTTGTGCTTATCCCCAAAACCTATCCAAATATCCAATCTATCATGTTCGTGAATTATAATTAAAGATTTCATTTTCATATTCTCACCATAAGATTCTTCACATGTGAAAGTGGCAGGTCACCTAAAACAAACAAAATTTATCAAAGGTTCAGAATTAGGTGACAAATGTTCCCTCCATACATAAATAAAACTTTGTCGTTTTGTGCTGACTGATGCATGCATGCATGCCTTTAATAACAAAAACAATAATGTTTATATATGAAACAACATTATCTTAGTTTGCTAAATAACTTGGTTTTATTGTTTTGTCCTTTATGTTTGTTAGCTTAAGTGTAGATATCAATCTAAAAGGGTGAATTGAATTGTTTTTAATTTTTTTAAAGCTAAATTTTAATAATTATGAGTGGAAAAATGACAATATAATAATTCTATATGAAAACTTGAGTATAAATGAATTCTAAATTAACTAGTCCTATATTTGGAAAAATATATTTGAAAGAGTGGATTTAGATTTATTTTTTTATATAACTAAAAAAACTCTTTTTTTAAAAAAAAGCGGAGGGAAAAGATGAATAGAGGTTTGTCCATTCTTATTCTTAAAAAAATCAAAATATTGTCCATTATCCATTTTAAAGTCTTGTTCTCAACTTTATTGTTCCTTGTATATACAAATTAAGAGGAAAGCAATTTTAGACCAAGGATTAATGGATTTAATAAGGGTCAAAATTTGCCAAGAAAGTTTTAAAATGGGAGATTTTAAAGCCGTTTTGAGAAGAAAGCAAACAGGTCGGGCAAAAACTCGAATATCTAGGATATTGTATTCAATCAACTACCTGACGACAGTGATGAAATATATATATATATATATATATATGTATAAATTTGTAATCATAAATTATAATTAAAGATTTCAATTCCAAATTCTCGACAAAAGATTCTTCACTTAACATCGATTAGTCATGTGAAAGTGTCAAGTGACCTAACCAAAAAAATTTATCAACAGTTAATAATTCAGTGGTGGTAAAGTTTTTTAACTCATAAATTAAGTTAAAATATTATCATATATTTTTATTATATATTAAATAAATAAAATATATGATAATATTATAATTTTATTTACAGAATTAAAAAAATTTTATCATCAATGATAATTATTCCCTCAAAACATAAATAAAACTTTGTCGTTTTGTGCTGACTGATGCATGCAATAACAATAGTGGTTATGTAGGGTGTCTAATCGACATAAAAATTAATAAATGAAAACAAAATTTGTCTTATTTTACTCAATAACTTCGTTTTAGTGTTTATATGCTTTGTTAGTTGAATCGTAGATTGTAATTTAAAAGGATGAATTGGAATCATCTATGAAAATTTAAATAAATATAAATCCTACCATGAAAATAACTTATGAATTAATTTAAAAAACATTTAATGAATCAATTAGTTTGTATAGTATTAATTCAAATATTTAACAATAAAAAAATAATATTTAAAATTAATTAATATAACATTAATAACATTAATAATAATTTATTTTTTTATTTAATATAAGATACTTAAATTTTATTTAAAAATTTTATGCTAACAAATATTATTATTTATATATAATTAATCTTAAAATCAATAAATTGTAAAAACTAATTGCTTTAAAACTATTACTAGTATATTATATTTAGGTTGGGCTCCCATTTATTATTTTTTGGTCTATGTTTTTAATATATTTATTAATATCATTCGTATCTATAAGACTTACTTATAAATTATTAAAATAAAATTAAAATTAAATTTATAAATAATAATTAAAGTTATATAGAATAATAATTGATGAAAAATTAATAGAAAAACCTAACCTATTATATATCTAAATTATACTTTAATTTTCTACTAATAACTAATGTTTCACTTCTTTTGGGAAATGGCATAATTTTGGGAGGTTCAAGTGCGCATGACCGTGACATTCCCCTAACTTTGTTTAACGAAAAGAAGATTTTTATTTGAAACGCATTTATTAAAAGCAAGCAATGCAGCGGTGAAGATTTCAACGTTTTCCACTTCTTCTAAAAAGCTTTGAGTTTTTTTTTTTTTTGTCAATTAAATTTCATTGTGAAAGCCAGCTGTTGTTGACTATAATTGGAATGCCCACTTTCCACTTTCCACTTTCAACTCTTTCTAATTCCCGTTTGTGAGCTTCCGATAACTTCTGAAAAGCAAAGGTAAATAAATGTACCTGCTTTAGATACCTTCAAAAAAAGTTATGGCTTCGCCAACAACACTAATCGGAGAAGGACATCACATTTAAGATTTTTAGATTCGATTTCATTCGGTTCAAAATAATTTATTTTATAAAAAAATAATTTTTATTTAAACTTTAATTACAAAATTTGTTTCTATATATTAAATTATAAAATAATATTTTAAAATCTAACAATTTATAAAAAAAAAAAACAAATTATTATTTTATCAGCCATTAAAAGGGAAATAATTGAAATAAAATCAGGCGAACAGATTGTCTGGCAACGAGCGAAGCGAGTTTTCAAAGGCTTACTGACTTAGCCCTTTGACGTATTTTGACCGTTTCGGAGCTGGTCTTGTCTACTACGAGTCAATTTTCAAAGTTTATTAAAATTTTGAAAGTTTGAGAATGGAAAAAAATATATATTAAAAAGAGAAATGTTAATCAGACTGTTTGCAAATATTGGTTAAGATAACATTAATAAAAAGAAAAATTATTAATAAATAATATTTTTAATTATTTGAAAATACAAAGTATCAACAAAAATTATAATTATATAGTTAAATAAATAATAAACAAATCAAACAAATAAATTAACGAAATTTGATGGTAATAGCACATTATATCGAATTTAAATATTTTAAATTTATAAGACGTGAATCATTGCTTATAGAGCGATACGTAAAAAATTGGGTTGGAAGTTATACTGATGCGACTTTTGAGTTATCAATTCAATTAATTGAATTAAATTATTCAATGAAAAAATAAGTTCAATACAAAATGTATGATTTTGATATTAACTAAGCATTAAATATATTAATTAATTAATAAAAATATGTATTTAATTTAATAATATTATTTTAAATATATAATTAAAAAATTAAAAATTAAATCTCATTATTTATAAAAATAATATTAATAAAAGACAAAAAATAACAAAAATAATTTTTTACTTATTTTCGAAGATTAACAGATTTTCTATTAATTCATTGAATTTCTAGTTTTTTTATATGTGCCAAAGCAAATGAACCGTCTATTCTCGATTGAAATTGAATTAATCCAGTCAGCCGATTCATAATTTTTAAATTGCCATCGACACCTTGGCAGTGAAAATGGAAGCATTTTCCATGACTGACTTAAGAGTTTGGGTAATTTAACTTCTTTTAAGAGAGGGTGAAAAATGTTTTTTTCTTTCTAGTTAACAATATAGTTTATTTGGAT
>JBBYHK010000022.1:2187069-2209168 GCA_038382065.1 Adansonia grandidieri
TGGATGTTCTTCATGATTTACATGCTGATTTTTACCTGATTAATTATATTTTGTGATGATTTAGGTTTTTTTTTTTACTTAGGTACCTAAGTGTAAAATCAAGAAAGTTTATGGACCCTTAGGAGAATTTAGTATTTTTAGGACAAAATGGTTATATTTAGCATGAAATCATCCACTTAGATTATTTTAAATATTTTTAGCATCTCATTGGCCCTCCGATGAGGTGCTAAAAATATAAAAACCTTTCGTATTCTTTTAGTTCTCTGTTAGGGTACGAAATGCAATTTTTAAAAATTCGGGGACCTAATGGTATTTTTTGCATGTTAGGTTATTTAAAATTTAAACTTCTCATTTAGCATGTTTTGGGTCAAAAAAATAAATATATCTTTTTTAGCATTTTGAACCAATTTAGGACTAATATTTAATTTTGAGAAATCGAGGGATCCATTAACAAATTTTGTACTTTAAGCCATTTTTGTAGTTTAAATTATTCATTTTGAGTAAAAATCATCATTACTTGTCTTTTCGAGTGCTTTAGGGTACTGCGATACTTTCATGTCGAAGGTATACCCTAGGGGCAATTTCATAATTTTTTTCATCGGGATGCGTTTATGCCAAAGGTGAATGTTTAGGATCTATTCAGTCTTCTAAGGATATTTTAGTATCCATTAGGGGTATTAGGATACTTTCATGCCGAATGTATACCTCAAGGGCATTTTCATAATTTTTTTCACCACGATGCTTTTATGTCAAAGGTGAATGTTTAGGATTCATTTAGCCTTCTAAGGTCATTTCAGTGTCCATTACGGTCGGGATACTTTCATGTCGAAGGTATACCCTAAAGGCATTTTCATAACTTTTTTCATCGGGATGCTTTATGCCAAAGGTGAATGTTTAGGATTCATCTAGCCTTCTGAGGTTATTTTAGTGTCCATTAGGGGTACTGGGATACTTTCATGTTGAGGATATACCCTAGAGGTATTTTCATAATTTTTCTCACCGGGATGCTTTTATGCCAAAAGTGAATGTTTAGGATTCATTTAGCCTTTTAAGGTCATTTTGGTGTTCATTAGGGGTACTGGGATACTTTCATGTTGAAGGTATACCCAAAGGCATTTTTGTAATTTTTCTCAGCAAGATGTTTTTATGTCAAAAGTGAATGTTTAGGATTTATTTAGCCTCCCAAGGTCATTTTATTGTTCATCAAGGGTACCAAGATACTTTCATATCAAGGGTATACCCTATGGGCATTTTCATAATTTTCTCCATCGGAATGCTTTTACACGAAAGGTGAATGTTTAGGATTCATTTAGCCTTTTAAGGTCATTTTGATGTCCATTAGGGGTATCAGGATACTTTCACGTTGAAGGTATACCTTAGGGGCATTTTGGTCATTTTGCTAAAACCAAGTCCTATGTGATTACAAGGATATTTTCGTGTCTAAGGGATACATTAGTGATAAGTTCGTCATTTTAAATTGTTATTGAGTTTTAAAAAGTTTTATAAATATTTTCAATAAAATATAAAATTTTCCTTTTAGAAAATTAAGGCAATATCTCTAAGTTAAAATAATACGTGAGATTTCTCTCAAAATATTAGAGAGGTTCTACAGATTATTTTAATATCGAGATATCCTTTTCAAAATGAAAATCAAAATTTTATAAATTTTGAAAAAAAATAATAATAAAACCTTTTCCATTCCTCTGGCCCTCCACTAGGGTGCAAAAGATATTTTTAATTTTAAAACATTTTGTGTTCCTCTGGTTTTCCATTGGGACACAAAGGAGGATGATAAAAAGCTTTCGTGTTCCACTGGTTTTTTGATTGAGTACGTAAGAGATTTTGACTTCTAAAATTTTGAGAACCCGATCTTCCTAATACAGAATAATAAATTTGTTTTAGAAATTATTATTTTGGGAATATATAATTAAATGCCATATGTCAAAACCGAATAAAAATTAAAATTCAAGTTAACATTTAATTAATAAGGTACCAATTTTCGGGCATCACGAGAGGGTTGATCCTTACTTGTGATTGTAACCGACTCCCAGACACTTTTATATGATCTCTGGTATGATCGTGAGCCTTGGATTTATATTCTAGGGTTTTGTAACCCTCAAAATACAAACTCCAGTAGGTGACTAATCTCACCTAGCCTAAATAGATTAGTGGCGACTCTAAATAAATAGTCATTTCATAACGACTATTTAAGGTTAAGTCAAATGAGCGATTCATCTCGACCACCCAGTCCCCAAAAATAAGAAAATATCAATAATGATATGGTTTATAGAAATAAGAGAATATAAAGTAGTGATAAATTTAACAAGTATAGGAGCGAAGGCCATTTAAGTTGGGCTTGGTCAAAATTCGTATTCGGGCCACGTTGCGACATGTATCAATACAATGCATCAAAGTATCGAAACTAAGCTTAAAACACTTAACTGTATCAATACATATCACCATGTATCAAAGCAATATAATGAGTATCAATACCCATTCTATAGGTATCGATATATTGCATGCCAGTAGCTAAGGTTTGCCTAAAACCCTCGAATATCGATACAAATGGCTCTGTATTGATACAACATGATAAGCCTCAATACTCAACCTCGATGTATCGATACAACGGTTATATTTTTAAATTCATGTATCAATAATCTTGATATTATATCGATACAACAACACGAGACTGAACGAAAAAAAACATTTATGAAGGTTACAATGGCTGTCCACTAACCTTATTAATGCCCAACATCTATAAATCAATTCTGAGCTATAAATAAAGGTTTCTAACAGGTGAAGGAGTATGAAATATCAAGATTAAACAAGCACTGAACATCAAAAGATCAAAATCTTCGAATTCTTCATTCTTTTTGTATTCACTTTGTACTTCTTCAAGTTTATTCGTATCTAATCTATTATGTACTCAGATTCTAGAAAACACCTACCTAATAGAGGTTCTAATTGTTTGCAACCATTTCATTCATATTACAAAGGGGTTGTGTGAAAATTAAGTGAAAACACTTAATAATTTGAGGTAAAATTCTTAAAAGGATTGAAAGGTTCTATCTCAGCCTCAAAAGATAAAGTTGTAAGATTATACCTTCGCTTTTAAGGTAAGAATTCATTAGTGAATTATAGGAATCAAATTGGCAAGGAAGTACCAAGAAGAGAAGACATAGGCTCCGAGTTTAAGGACCAAACTTTTATATATTGATTGTTTGCTTCACTTACCTTGCTCCTACTTATTTTCATTTTTTTCAACTTCTCGTAAAAGGTCAATTTGTAATCAAATTTTTTAAAAGAACCAATTCACCCCCTCTTGGTTCAATCATTACTTTAAGCTAACAAATATGATCAATGCAATACTTGGCCCGGAGAAATAAGGATTGACGCAAGTAGCTTTGAAAAGATCTAAGAATTCTTGCCTAAGGCTTCCTCCTAAAAAGACTTAAGCTTGTTTATATAAACCTCTTGGACAAGGTTTAGATGTTTAATGAACTGGACCCATTCGAAACAAGCCTACAGGTGGTGCCATTTCTAGTGTTTCCTGGAGCCTAATTAAACTTTTGTAAGATTGGGCCTTAGTGATAACATACAGCCTAATAGCACATCAAGCATGGCTACACCATGCGCCTACCCCATTAGCATGCCCAACTTGAAGTAGTTTACAATTAAACTCCTTTGTCTTGCCGATTTAGGACTTTTTAACCTAAACCCTAATTCAGATATTACATAATTTAATCCATAATTAAATCTCTAAGCCAAGTAAAACAATTTTTACTCCATGTGAATAATATTAAATAATTATCAAAGAATATATTTAATTTTCAAATACAAATATTTGCTTATTTAATATTTTTCTTAAAGCCACGTCTACAGTTAGACATTTTCTTGATAACACTTTCTTATCATTTTTACATATTAAGATATCTCTAATTAGATTTCATAAATATCTACAATTTTTTTTCATATTGACTTTCTTCACATAAAAAAGATTCATGCAAGAATATATATACATACATATCAATAAAACATTATTTAATTAATATTTTTAAAAATTTTCATTTCTTAATATATTACTTTTATTAAATTGAAAATAATATATATTGAATACAGTTTTTTAAGTAACATCTTAATCAAAATCAATAATCACTAATTAATTTTTTCCATAAAAAATAAATTAAGTTGTCAAAGCTTTCAGACCTTGAAACAAGATCGCAAGTTTTGATTCTTGATGCTTTTTGGATAAAAGTGGAACACATATGTCCACCATAAATTAAGTTATGCATAGAAATTATAAACATTATTATTGAGTAATCTGGTAACTGATTGCCCTGATATTACACTAAAGCCAAGACATTATCATAACATATTCTTTCATAGCTATGCAAGCTGGCTAGCTACATATGGAACCCTAAGGATTGATGGTAAGATTACGATAGAAAAAAGGTGATCATTGGTCATCATTAGATAATTAATTATTGATATGCATTTAAATTCAAGTAAATCTTTTTGAAAGATTTTACCATTTATTATATACTACATTAAAAAACTAATCACTTAAACAATGTTTTTATATACTTTACGTTAAATAAATTAATCACTTGAATAATGAGTCAACGAGACAAATTAAAGAGCCAATAATGCTTTGCAGAATCTATGAATGTGATTAATGTGCAAAATGACGAAAGTGGTTGTTGAATTTTGGAAATTGAACCGACACCAAGATAACTCTCCTGCTTTCACATCAGATAAATCGATTTTTTTAGTACAACAATCCTACAACGTTTTAAAGATAAGTTTTCTGCTATATAATCACATACTCCATTGTCTTTCACTTGATAGAGGTTGACCATTCTTAATTAGTTTGCTTTGGTAGTATGTAATGAAATTATTGAGCCTCAAAGCATGAAATTTGGGTCATCACTTTGTCTTGGTGCTTGATAGTTGATGGTAGAGGTGCCAAAAGCCGACCTATTTCATGATAGTGTAGATTTTCAATAAAAATTTTGGATACCATAGTATATATATATATATATATATATATATATATATGTATATATATAATTGAAATGGTCAAATTTGATTTATGATGACAATTAAAAGTTTGAGATTAACAGAGCAAATTAATACTACATTACAGACATTTATTTTTTTTTTAATTTTAATAAATTTTATTCAAAAAAAAATAATATATAAGCGGGTAGTAATGGATCAACCTAAATATAATTTTTTATTTATAGTTTTTAAGTAAGAATAATGAGTAGTTGACTAAATTTAAACGGGCTAGCTCATTAAATGTCTTAAGAAAATAAAAATTAATTTGGTTTTGTAAGTTCACATTATTATAATTTAAAACTAATAATAATTCTCTTAATTTTAAAGATTTGTAATTAATGATTGATGGTACAAAAATAAAAAAATAATACTATTATTTGAACTTTTCTTAAATTATAATAATGCATAAAATTAAATTAATTTAATATTAATATATATAAATACTAAAAAAATTAAAAACTTTGTGGAGGCCGTTGTCCCGCACGCAACAATGAAGATCCATCATTGTTCCACGGATTCTACATCGATATGCTTTGAATGATTTTTATTTTTTTTTTTTGCAAAGTGAAGGTGAGGTGGAATAGGTGGTTTTGATAAGTAAAAAATGATTTTGAATCTAATATAATTGGTTTATACCATTGTTCATAAAATATTAACATTTGACAATACGATGACAACCTTCCTAATAAAAACACTCACTAAACAGATATCTTCTACCCCTTCTCTGTGTCCCTTTTTCGTGTCTTATCAATCAATATTTTATCATGTATCACTTTCTTTACTTTATATAAATATACCACTTTTCTTTATTTTATATAACATGTGATAAAAAGCGATTGTTGGGGGACATGGAAAAGGAGCAAAGGATTTCAATTCCTCACTAATAGCAATAGCAATACTATCTTGACAATATCATTCAACATGTCATTGATGCAAATAAAGACAACCAAGGAAATATTTGGAGTTTTAACTCTCGACAAAGCTCGAATTTAAGTATGCCAAATAAAACTCCTCAAAGATGTTAGTGCATGTTATTCTAACTTTTTTATGTATAATACAGGTCATTAACTAAATGATAAGCTTTACAAAGTCAACCTTTCTCAGAAAAAAAAAATGATAGCACTAAGCAATCGTACAGCCTAATCTTTGGACTAACATCGGATATTTCTTTCAACGAGCCATTCCATGCAGATGCCCTTAAATACGCAACCCCAAATATGGGATGATATTTGTAGTGATTAACCTTATCTTCCTTGCAAAAGTTTATGGCTTTCAAGCAACTTCTTTATTGAAAAATTGTAGAATTCTTTACTAAAGAATTGACCTTCGGCAGATTCACAATCTTGTGTAAAAGCATTAACTCCCTTAGAATTTGGTACTATATTGTACCAATATGGTATACAGAATTAACATGTAAGGCTCCAACAAGTACTTTAAATTTCACAGAATAAAGTTTTTACATCCTTGTTATGATCTTGGTTTCCAAATTTCAACAAGAGGGATGCTTCAAACCATATTTTACATATGTTTAACTTTATCTTGGTAACTAAACTTTTAAACTTGATAAGTACGGTTCATTTGTTGTTCTCATGTGTACACTCGTTAGCTACGACACAGTACCAATTGCGTGAAATGTTACGCTAGATTGGAGTAGACTAGTGACTTAGATAGCATAAAAAGTCTTTATTCCATCAACAACCATGCGATTGCAACCACATCGATCACATCTTGTGGTAAGGCTACGTGATGATATTGGATTACAAGATTTATCATTTATTTATTCAACACATAAAGATGCTAGGGCACATGCTTTCACTTTTATGGTAGGGCCTGAAACCAAATTTGACTAGATCGTTAATCAGTGTAATTATCAGTTACTGCAATCTTGAAAAGGGTGGCACCAGTATCTTTCACATCCATCACATGTTTAGTTAGTCCCCACATGCAAAATGGTGCAATCAGTCTGAAATCGCCATTGTTCCTCAATCCATCCATCGTACATTCGCATGGTGACTAAGTCTCTACTTGCATCTGCATGCTTGAGACACCCGTTTTGGTTCTTTTAAGCCTCATCGTCCCGTCTGGATATATTGCCCACTGCTGTTCTGCATTGTTGCTCACACACTTCTCTAGCCACACCAGATTTCCACTTGCCAACAAGCACAGACTATTACAACCGACAATGGGGGTCACCGATGGCTTCGTATTATTGTTGGCATAGCAAGCTTACTTAGAACCATAAAAGTTGTTATCAACAACAAGATTAATCATGCATGAGCTATCTTTACTTCCTACAAAAATAGCCTAGATTTGAGATCAGATTTCCATTTGGTGGCATCGGAGACAGAATGTCACAATCATGGATCATCACATAATTTTTGGAGCTATAACCATAAGTGGTTAAGCATTTTCTGTCTGATCGAATTGTGTTATCATCTATTCTTAATCTCCACAATCAATAAGCTTGATTTTGTAAAGTGTAAACATTCCGATAAGATTATTTCGTTTTTGTTGTGGTAGTTTCCCTGGTATACATCAACACATAGACCATTTTACCCAATAAATTACGAGATTAGTGCTAACTTTCTTTCACAAGTGTCATCATTGTCTTCCAATTCAGTGGATATCAGTCATGGGCAATGAACAAGAAAACCTAGATGATGATATCGATGTTGACTTTTCAAAAGTTGTAGATTAGCACTTTTGCATACTGGTAGCATTATTGCAATCGTGAAAAGCAGTTGCCTCATGTTGGTCAAAACCAATTCTTGACCATCATATGCTAAACGGACTGTTATTTTGAAGATTCCATTTATTGCAGATTGCATGGTGGAGGAGATGCTTCCCCAGCTAGTTTGATCCTCTGTCATTAAACCATCTTGTTCATACGTTTCATAAGTTCCATCAGCTTTAGGCTCTATAACTGCAAGCAGTTTTTTGCATGTTTCTTAATCATACTACTTCTGAAACCATATACAAACAATAAGGGCTTTTGCAATTGGCCACTATTTAGATTCAGAATTTGGTTCCATATAATACATGTTTTTGATAAGTTTGCCTAGTTCCTTAGGTCCTAATTTGATTTTACTTCAACTACGCACTTTTGCAGCAGCTTCAAGTGCGGCCCATATTTGCCTTCAAATAGAAGAGACTCTCTTCGAGTGTTTGGGAACAAAGCATTAAATACATTAGTGTGAACATCTTCAAAGAAAGAGTGATCATTTCAACCTGATTGATAACCCAACATATACACATTACTGGTATCCAAAGCTAATGTGATGTTTTCTTTTCCCTTGGAGAGTTCCATGAGAAGATATCATACAAATCTTTCATAAAAATTAGATACGAGTTTCTGATGGCATCCTTAGTGGTGATTGTGGTGAATTTCATCGTGTAAATTGTGAGCTTGAGTTCATTTACATTCGTAGCTATGCAGCAACATCGTTCAACCATGGATATCCAACCAAATCCATACTACCAATGCAACCCCACGCCATTTTTTGTTGATACAACGAAACTTTCATTTCAGACAGTACAAAAAATATTAATTTTATGGAATTATTTTTGGTAAAAGAGTTTAGTACGCTGAGAAAATTAATCCAATGCTTGGAACGGAAGGAGGTGAATGCCTTTTATATCAATAGAACTTTGATTGCCTTGTTAGTAATAATTCCAATTTCTCAAGGAAAAATGCATGCATCAATACATGTTATCTCAAATTAAAGGTGGAAACACCTAATGCATCAATACTTACCATGTCGTGGCATGCATAATGAACAACGTATGAGACATTTGCTAGTTAAAGGTGTCACATTAATGCTTACTAGGCACATTAACCATAGCCTATAAATTTGGCTTTGTTAATCCAGTTAACCATGCATACAGATGATATGCTTATTAAAAGAAATAATAGAGGGAATTTAGACCCCTAGTTTAATAACCTTTAATCTTTTCTTTTTTAAATAATATCAGGGAAGATTCTTAAAATTTTTATAATTCATGTGCAAGATTACATCGGTCTTTGAATTCTAAAAATAGAACGTCACTATTATAATTTTGTGGATGCAAAATATTAGCTCAAAGTACCTGCTAGAGCCCTTTACTATAGTATCTAAGGTAATTTGGTCTTTATATTATAGAAATGAGTAATCTAGTTTTTATACTATAAAAATCGAAGCAAAAAGGTAAACTTAATAACAGAATTAACGAAAACTATTTAAAATGCTGACGTGACAGTTTAATTTTATTAAAAATGTTGATACATTAATTAAATGATAATGTGACATGAATAGAATATAATATTTTAAGATGATATGGATAAAATAAATAATTAATTTGTTATAAATGCCGCATCAAATCTTATTGTACACTTAGCAATTTTCAATTGTTTATCTCAAAATAATGCAATGTCAGATTAGTCTTAAACAAAAATAGAAAAAATGTAACAAACAAAATTAAAGCAATTGAAAAGAAAATTAGAAACAAAGAAAAACAACATAAACACCTAAATTGTGGAGAACCTTAACCCTATGATCTTATCATTTGAAAAAAAAATTTGAGCAATTGAGAGACAAATTGATAAACCCATCCATGAAACGAAAGAAAGCTTATTCTTACTGTATTGTTAGGTTTAATTGAAAAAATGGCAAAAAAAATATTTAAAGAAACAAAAGAAAGCAAATTCTTACTGCATAAAGCTTCAAAGAGACAAACTACTTATTGGACTACCGAATCTTCAGTTCTTCACTAAAGAACAGAGAAACAAACTTAGAAATAGCTTCCAAATCCAAAAGTTTTATGCTCATAATCTTTGTTTGCATGTTTGAATAGTGGTGATCATAAGCTCCTTTCCATGTCTTCAGTAGAGAAATTTTGGTACAAGCAATAGTTTTTTTCTTTCTTATCTTATTTTCAAGTTTAGTAGCTCTCACTGAAAATGGGAGATATTTCTCTTGCAAGTTATAAGCTGAAACCAAAATCTTATTAACTTTTCCTTTGGTATTCTCAAGCTTGTTTGGTTGCTTTTATGACTTGCTGCATTATGGTTTATGGTTTGCATATTGATTTAAGTGATAAGAATTTGGGATTAAGGTTCTTTTCGGGGGTTTGTGTTTTGTGTTTTTGATTTTTTTCAATTGTTTTATTTTTTATTTTTGTTTAATACTAATCTGACATGGCATTCTTTTGAGATAAACAATTGAAAATTGCTAAGTGGACAATAAGATTTAATATGGCATTTACAATAAATTAATTATTTATTTTATCCATGTTATCTTAAAATATTATATTTTATTCATTTATGTTGCAACTTGGCCCAGATACAAATCCTAACCAAGCTCGACTTAAAAGGCCCTAGTTGCTATATTATTAATATATCACTATTTTCTATTCTCTTAATTATGTGGGCTATATCATTATTAATATTTTCTCATCTCTGGAAACTGGGTGGTTGAGATAAATCACTCACTTGACTTAAACCTAAATAGTCATTATGGAACGACTATTTATTTAGAGTCAACAACAATCTATTTGGGCTAAGTAAGATTGTTCATCTATCAGAGTTTGTATTTCGAGAGTTACAAAATCCTAGAATAAAATAGTACGATCATAAGTAAGGATCATACCAGAGATAATATAAAAGTGTACGGGAGCCGATTACAATAATAAATAAGGATCGACCCTCTCGTGATACCTGAAAATTGATACTTTATTAATTACATGTTAACTTGAATGTTGATTTTTATCCAATTTCAACATATGGCATTTAATTGTAATTCCAAAAAATTATTTTATTTCCATGTAAGAAAAATCAAGTTTTTGAAATTTTTGAAAATCAAAATCTCTTACGTACTCCACCAAAGGATTGGTGGAAAATGAAAGTTTTTTATTATTCTCTTTTGTACCCCACAGGGAAAATAGAGGAACATAAAAGGTTTTAAAAATCAAAATAGCTTTCGCACCTCGCTGAAGGGCTAAAGGAGTGCGAAAAGTTCTATTTTTTTTGAAAATTTAAATATTGATTTTTACTATGAAAAGATATCTCGTTGCTAAAATAATCTATAGAACCCCTCCATATTTTAGGAGAAATTCAACATACTACTTTAGCTCAAAGATATTACCTTAATTTTTCAAGAATTCGGGTTTATGTATATAAACATTACCCTAATGCTCGATTTAGATGAAAAGTAATAAACTTAACTCAAAAGACCAAAATCATATTGAAATGACCAATATGCCCCTGAAGTGCTCATTTGTCAAGAAAGCATATAGTGACTCTAAAGGACTCGATTTTATGATAAATTACTAAAATGCTCCTAAGGTATACCTTCGACATGAAAGTATCCTAGTACCCTAAAGCACATGATATCATTATAAAAATTATAAACCCATCCTAAATGTATACCTTTGGCAGAAAAGTATCCCGATGACTACCTAGGACTCAGCTTTATTAAAAATTATTAAAATGCCCTTAAAGTATATCTTTGACGTGAGAGTATCTCGATACCCTAAAGGACATGAAAAGAATCATCAAAAAAGTGAACCTATCTTAAATGTACACTTTTGGCATAAAAGCATCCCAGTGACTACCTAGGACATTATTCCAAAAAATTACTAAAATGCCGCTGGGATATACCTTCGATGTGAATGTATCTCGGTACCTTAAAGGACACAAAAAGGATCATCAAAAAGTGAACCCATCCTAGATGTACACTTTTGGCAAAAAAGCATCCCTATGACTACCTAGGACTCGGTTCTAGGGAAACTTACTAAAATGCCGCTAAGGTATACCTTTGACATATTGCAACAACACTAAATGACTCAATAAAGGTAAGAAATGATGATTTTTACCCTAAATTGGTAATGATGGCGATCAAAGGTGACTTAGAATGCAAAACTTGCAATTAAGGCCCTAAATTTTATAAAATTGCATTTCATCCCCCAACGAAGGACCGAAGGAATGCAAAAAGTCTTAGCGTTTTCTACACCCCCAGAGAACCAGAAGAATACTAGAAATACTTTGAAATAACCAAAATGTCCTAAAAATTGAATTTAATATGAGAAATGACTATTTTAACTCTAAAATGGAAGACTTTACTATATGAACACTAAACTTTTCTAAATTTCCATGATAGTCCTTATACGATTAAAACATAAAATTAAACATCAAAGATATCAAAATCAACACAAAAATCACATCCAAAATTCACAATCAAGGCTAGGCCAAACATAAATGGTCTTGGAATAAATTTTTAAATTTTCAATTTAGTCCCTAAACATCATAAAATTAAATAATAGCCTAAACATAAATCAAAGATTCACAAACAAACTACATATGGTTCAGCCACTTTAGGAAACACCCTTCCAAGTTCTTAAAAATTTTGATGAAATTATTTTTAATCCCTTACAATTTTTAAACACCAGAAAATAACCTAAATCATAAAAAAAAAAAAAAAAAACAACAAATAAAATTCATCCAAAGGCCAAGCTTGAATTTGACCACAACCACCAAAAAAATCAAACACAAACTTTCTAACACAATAAACATTTATCCTATTTCTACCAAACTCACAACATCATGATTATGTAAGAAATTATGAGAAATAGGCATAAAAGTATATTTTAACCACCTATTAACATGAACATAACAAGGAAAATAATATCAATATAAAGTTGTATATATAGCAAAAATCAACTTCATACCAACAATGAACATAATCCATGAAGAAATCATGCTAATATTCAGAGAAAAAAAAAACACAAAAACAAAATCAATGAAAATGGTTCATAGCCGTCATGTTTTCCTTTCAACATGAATCAAAGTTCATGACTAAAACATGATTATGGCTCACCAAAAAAAAAACAAAGATGAGTGAAATAAAGAGAAACTAAAGCTTTTGGAAGTAGTCTACCTTAGAGAAGTTTGAAAACTTGTAAAAACTTTTGTATTTTTAGTGATTTTTCATCATAAAATGCCAATCCCCTTTCTTGAAGCTTTCTCCCCTTATTTATAAAGAGTTAGCCAAAGTTGGCTGAAAAACGGCTTGGCTGAATGGCCATGAAAAATCCCCAAAAAATGTTATTTTTTATTTAATTGATTTTCAATTGAATTTTTTTTTTTTTTTTGCATGGGTAATTATTATTTGCATTAAGTAGATGTGTACTAATGATCATATCATAATATTTTCTCATGATTATTTAGATAATATCATCTAATGGGATAAATAGACACCAATTAAATTAATTAAAGGACAAACATGAAATTGAGCTAAACTAGTTTCCATGAAACTAGCTTGGAAAAATAAATTAAAATAAAACCAAAATTGAAAATTAAAATAAATAATCATAAAAAATTTTGGAAATGAATAAAATAAATAAATAATCAGAAAAGTTTTGATTGGAAATCTAAACTCGTAAGGTTTTACGAGAAAAATCCTTACAAAGAAAAATTAGCATTTCAAAAAAAAATGCAAAACTCATAATATAAATTGAAATTTTAAAAAACTGAATTAACATAATATTTGAAGAATTTTAAAAATTATAAACTCAGAAAAATCTAACAAAAAATTTTTATAGAGTAGAAAACTTTGTACCTCGGAAACGAAAAAAATCCATAAAATGGATTGGAAATTTTTCAAAACTGATTTTTTTTTAATTTAATGGGAATATTTAAAGAATTTCAAATTTCAGAACTTGAGAATTTCTATAAAAAAATTTACAAATAAATGAAAGCTCGTATTTTAGAATCGAGAAAATTTTAAAAAAATACATTGAAACTTATATAAAATGAGTTAAATACAACATATTATCCAAAATGTTAATTTATGAAAGGGTAAAGATGAAAATCCAAAGTCCAGAAGAAGTCTTTACCAAAAAGAATTCGTGAGCAAAATACTCGCAATACTGTGAGAAATTCAAAAATAATTAACAAAATTGACAACTTGACACCTTGTAGTATAAAATGCCAATACAAATTTTTCCTCAATTATTTCTGATTTTTCAGAGTGGGTATTGGTATAAATACTGCACGAGTATTAATAAAAATATACGATGAAACTTTCTAATTTTCACAAAAGATTCTTGAAAATTTCATAAAACTAGAAAATATGATCATATGATATCATCCACAAAAACGATTTTCCAACATTTCAAACGAATGAATTTAAAAAGTATTTTTTGCCATTATATTCGTCTTTTTTATTCGGAATTGGCTCAAAATGGCCCTTTTTTTCTCATGTGCCAATACGACCATTTAGGGATAACTAAATTGGTCATGAAAGTATGAAGTCCACTTGGCAAAAGTCAACTATGTTCTTGGTCTCAGATAATTGGAATTATTGAAGAAAGGGCCCGGATGAAATTGGGTGTCTACAGCTGCCCCTCTTTGGTAATTGCTTAAAATCAAGAATAAGACAAAGACCAAATAGACACAATTTCATTAGGGCTGTAAAGTTTTCAAAAATAAAATAAAACTACACTGAATACACTCATTAAAAATAAGTAACCATGGGCAAAACCTAGGTTAAGGTGGGAAAGTAAACTATGGTGAAACCTAAGTCTAGAAGGTTGACCAGGGCATCGTCAGCATAGTCAAAAGAAGATGACTAGAATATAACCTAGCTCAAAAGGGTTGACCAGAGTGAAACCTAAGTCTAAATGGTTGACTAGAGCAAAACTAGTATAGTTAATCTAAGGTGGCCAAGGCAAAACCTAAGTCTAGAAGGTTGATCAGGGCAAAATCGGTACAGTCAAACAAGGATGACCAAGATATAACCTAGGTCTAAAGGGTTGACCAAGGCAAAACCTAAGTCTAGAAGGTTGACTGGGGTGAAATTGGTACAGTCAAACGAGGATGGGCAGGACGTAACCTAGGTTTAAAAGGTTGACCATGGCAGAACCTAAATCTAAAAGGTGGAACAGGGTGAAACTAGTACAGCCAATTTAAGGTGACTAGGGCAAAAACTAAGTCTAGAGGGTTGATAAGAGCAAAACCAGTATAGTCAAACAAAGATGACAAGGATGTAACCTAGGTCTAAAAAGTTTACCATGGCAAAACCAATAACAGTCAATTAAAGTGAAAATGCTTGATATCTGAGTTATTTACCAGAATTTGAGACTTACCTTTGAATTTTGAAATAGTCAACATACCAAAAGGATTTTTTCATATCATGTTCAACTTTGGATCTACAAATTATTAAATGTCAATACAAATGTATGAAGAATGCATACGATGAATTTTCATTATTTAATTTTCTTTGTCAATGTCTAATCCATCTATTTTGAAGTTAAATGTATCTTTTCAGCAAATGTGATAGATATTTCTTCTTCATTTGGTGGAATATGCCCATCATTTTGCTTGGGGATTGAAGGCATCTTCAAAAAGCATTGAGGATGTCTTTTCTTTTTGGTAGGAGAGAGCCAGAGCTTAAACTTGAATTTGAAGACATTTTAGAGATTATTGTAAATGAGATACACTTGCTCCTATTTTCGGGATTAAAAAATGTTATAATATTCTTTTTTCTCCTGATGAAGGGTAAACCTTAAAAGACTATCCAAACGTGAGAAGTCAAACTGGGTGATGCACTAATATCATCTAAGACTTGAAAAAGAAAAGCATGATGGGGAATATATGGTTTCTAAAATTTTCATCAAGAAAACAAACTGATAACAGTGTGAAAAAGTAAAAGAGCATGATGGAGAATATGTGGTTTCTAAAAATTTCACATCAATAGCTAAAACAAACTGATAACAGTAAGGGTAACCTAATAGCTATAGAATTAGATCTTTAATCTTTATTTCTAAGAAATCATCTACAAGGATTTAACTTATTTTTTATTTCTATTCAAGAATGTCTGAAAGAATTTGAAATATTAACTAAGATCTCTGCAATGTTTTGATCTCATTCCAAAGTAATGAAAAGAAATCAATTTATCGTCTTTTCATCAATTTCCATTTCCTTAAATTGTTAATTATCATTTAAAAGAAATGTTAGCATGGTTAAAAAGATAGTCTAACAAAGATGAATGAAAATATGCACTTGTATTAGAACAATGAAAGAAGATAAAATATTGGCTCTTTTACAGAAATAATGATAAGGTACCAAAGAGATTTGGATATTACTCAGATAAATGAAATCTCCTATTTAGTTCTTCAAAGATTTTTCTTAAATGGAATGTTTATATTTGCATAGATCCATATCTTGAAAATGCTTTTGATTAGAACATGCCTTTTTTCAAACCTAATCTTTTGATAAAATGTACTTTGGCCATTCTTTTCAAATGCTTGAGCCATTGTTTCAAGTTTTTAGCTTGAAGCTTTCCCTTTATACTACTTTTGGTTGAATGCCCTTTTTAGGCTTTTATTCAAATTTTTCTTTTTTAGGAACAGGCGCCCCTTTGGCTTTTTATCTTTTTTTTTTGTTCTAGGGTGAAAACCCAAAAGAAAAGGCCATCTAGAGCAAAATAGAGAACTTTCAGTTTTACTCATGGGTTTACCAAGGTCTTAATAAGGAAACCATCATTCCAAAGAAATCTAAGAACAACTAGGGATCCTTGAACATCCTAAAGTGTCATATTTTGGGGATTAATAACCTATCTTCCTAAATAATCGTTGCAACCTTGAACCCATCATGGCCAATCCTAATGCTAGTCGAAGTATCAACAGTAAAAGGCTAAAAAGAATATCAATTTTTTTTTGTTTTCAAGGAATTCATATTCTATAAAGATGAGTCCATTGGTGAGCTAGAAGAATGGAAATTCCATTTCACCAGTCTTGAAACTTTCTTGGATTGATAAAGCCCTTTCAAGCCTCCAACCTAAATGAAAAAGCCAAATTGCCATTCAAGAAATCTTCTAACCAGAGATCATCAGTCTTTAAGAAACTTAAATTATCATGCTAACTTAAGAGTTTTCATCAAATGAACATTTAAATCAAAAAAGATGTCATGAAAAAAAACAAGGGCTTTTCTAATCATAAGGCAAAATTAGGATTAGAACACCTTTTAACTTGAAGAGAGAAACCATTAAGAAAAGTTAGGCCAGATTCGAAAAAGAGCCAATAAGAGTTTCAGTCTTTACAACCTTCATAAACATGTATGACATCGTATATCTACACAAGCATCATTCATAAGCATAGACATCATTCGCATAGGTAATTAAGCATCGCTCATCAACATATACTTCATTTTAAGCAATTTTGCATCATTACGAACTTTGGCATTCACATTACTACCTACGCATTTGGATCATGGCTAGTCTTGGTGATTTAGCTCACATGCACTCGCAATCTTGTGCATCTGCACTCACGTGCATTTTCACCCATGTAGATCCATATTCACATGCGTTCATTTGTATCCATGTACATTCATACTTACAAACCTTTGCACTCACATGCATTCGTATTCACAAGCATTTGAACTCACTTGTATCTGCATGCACATGCATTTGCACACATGTACATTCCCATTCACATCCATTACACTCCATCGACCTCACATGCAATCCTAGACCTACAATTGCACTCACAAGCACTCTTATGCACAAGCAGTTGCACTCATGTGCATTTGCTTTCACAAGCATGTGCACTCGCGTGCATCTGCATTCACATGCATTTGCAAACATGTGCATTCCCATTCATGTCCATTCGCACTCGCGAGTCTTTATACTTTCATGCATACACACTCATGTTGAAACCTATATTCAGACACATATATTTTCATTCATTGCATTTGCACTCATATATAGTCACATTCACATGTATATGCACTAATGTGCATTCCTATTCATGTCTGTTAATGCTCTAAAACTTTCATACTCACGTGCAATCGCACTCAATGTTTGCAAGTATATTCTCATTCATTAGCATTCACACTTATGTGTACTTCTGCTCATGTCTAGCAACACTCAGAGGCACCCATGTTCACAAGCATTCACACACATGTTCATTCACACTCATATGTAGTCATGCTTATGTCTAGCAACACTCCTAGGCACCAATGTCCACAAGCATTCACACATACGTGCATTTGCACTCTTACTCATTCATATTCACCATGTCAGTTCACATGCCTGTGCAACGTTTCATGCATATGGGTATCATCACTAAAAGCGTAGGCATTACTATCAACTTACTTATGACCCAATATAACATGGTGTTTGTTCCTTGACATGACATTCATGGCGCACATTACACCTCTTTTCTTGAATATATTGACCAAAAATCTTCGAAAGTCTGTCTTGAAGATTTTTAACAAAAATCTTTCTTAGGGAGTTTTCAATAAGCATCTTGCAAAAAAAACCTCTTTTAAGGATATTTCATTAAAAACTTTCAAAGCCACTCTTGAAGACATTTCATCTAAAGGCTCTCTTGAAGACATTTCAAAAATATCTGAAACTTCTCTTGAGGATATTTCAAAAACCTTCAAAGCCTTTTTTTAGGACATTTGATTCAAAACCTCTCTTAAGGATATTTCAAAAAACTATCAAAGCCTCTCTTGAGAATGTTTCATTGAAAACTTTCAAAGCCTCTCTTGAAGACATTTCATCTAAAGCCTCTCTTGAGGATATTTTCAAAAACCTCCAATGCCTTTCTCAAAGATATTTATCAAACATTTTAAAACCTCTCTTGAGGATGTCTTAACAAGGATTTTCAGAGCCCCTCTTGAGGATATTTCACCCAAAAACTTGTAAAGCCTCTCTTGGGGATACTTCAAAAAAGACTTTTACAAAGCCTCTTTCGAGGATGCTTGCATTGCCTCTTTTAATTTTAAAAAACATTGTGGGTCTATTTTCTAAATGCCTCTTTCAATTTTTAAGAAAAAAAACTATTTCATCTATGCATCAAGTCAGTCCACAAAGAGCCAAATGCCTATCGAGTTAACCCACAAAAAGCTGGGCACTTATTAAGTCCACGTCCACATCAGTTGCCACCTGCCGAAAGAGGCCAAGCCCTAGAAAATCCAAAACCTAGTAGGACAATCAAGACTTATAAATCCAAACTTTAAGTTTTACAGAAACTAAAATCATTGACAAAATATTATTCTTATCCCTAGTTTCATATTAATTTTGGTTTTTTCATCACAGAAACATAAGACCAAGCTCACGATAAACAGTGTCTATTAGTCTTTGCCTGTTCTTAACACTCAGCAACAAGCATAAAAGGGCAGTTGTAGACATTCCATTTTTTCTAGGCCTATATATAAGGCATCAAAGGTCATCATTGGAGATATTGTCGAAGCCATTCGAACAAGAATAATCAATTTTCCATCATTCATAGCAAAAATAAGGTGTTTGAAAAGCTAAAAGTGCGTAAAGTTCACATTTTTGTGTGTATTTATATCGATACATGGTCTTCATATATCGATACAGTGCCTCCACATCATCAAAATTCAAAATTCCATGAGTTATGTTAATACAAATAATGCTTATATCGATTCAATTGCTTAATGCATCGCTATATTGCTCACATGTATTGATATAAGGCTTGGCAGTAGCTAAAATTTAATTTTTAGGCAAAATGTAGCAATACATAAGCGATTATATCGATACATCATGGAAATGCATCTATACAATCTTTATTATATCAATACATTCTAGGCTTTTGCCTAAATGTATCGATACAATATGCAATGTATCGATACATATTGGCAAAATTGCCTAGTTCTAGCTCTTGCACCCTTAATTCAAAATTTTGATTTAGCTATGTATTTCGCACAAAAATCATCCAAATTCATATTTGGCATCTGCATTGGACTTGTGATTAGATCAATTGAATTTTTTGAAGCCCAAATAGCTGTGGCATTGGACATTTTTATGACTTAATTCAACTTATTAAAGGGCATATTAATCTTTCTCATGGCTTAACTATATAAAGTGGCCTTGATCTACTATTTTTGTCGAGCAAACCAATGAAAATTGAGTGGCAACTGAGCATGGTACCTTGTCTTCATATAAGGGACATGCACCAAAGCCTCATAATGCCCTGCTTTTTGTATTATGTCTTCACTATTCACATGGCTATATAGGCAAACTTTGGCTCAGCTAAAGAGGGACACACACATTCGTAGGACACACTCATTTGCACACATTCTCTCTCCACATAATAGCCTCCAAAAAACCTTTACACATTCCCATTCTCGTAGCTTTCTACCGTACCCCAAAAAACACCTCTAAAACACTATTTTAAGCCATTTTTGCTTACATTTCTTCTTGCTAACTCATGGCAAGTAAGAAAAGCTTAAAAGGCAACATCTTTGCTTGGAAAATACTTATTTTTTGGGGAAAAAAAAAGCTACTAGAACTCTTGTTGGTATATTTGTTCAACTTGTTTGTTTATTTTTGTTGCTAATTATGTTTTTCATCATGTTAATGACTCCTTTAATGCAACCATGACCATTTATAGGTTTTATGCATTTTCTTTGATGTCTTGTTCAGGATTTTATGATTTTATCATGTATTCCTACATAAAAATCATGTCTTTATGCTATCAAGAAGTTTTTCAGTCCTTATTCATGTCATGAAAACACTTTTTTTATGCCCATATCATATTCCATGCCTCCATGAATATATATTGTAACATATTTTGGTATATCTATGTATTTACTTTGCCTAAAAATCATGTCTATGCTGTCATGAAATTTTTAGCATCTTTTTATGTCATGAAAACATTTTTTTCTATGCTCATACCATGTTTTATGTATCAGTAAACATATTCTTGTATGTTCATGCATCATCCATACTTTCCTTGTATTTTTAACATGTTTCTTTAATAAAAATGATGTTTTGTTGATGTTCTAGCATGTTTTTATCATTTAATGCCATGTTTGAATGTTTTACATGATAGGTGCATGCTTAATGTCTTGGTCTTCTTGTAAAAATCTGCTTTTTCAAACCTCCTTAAGTTAGGTCCATATTAACTTTAATAAATGATGACTAATATGGACTTGATGTTTTCTATTAATTGGTCTTCCAATCTTAGGGAAAATCAAGCTTTTCATATTTGGATTCAAGGATAAATAAGGCTAAATATTTTTTATTTTCAAAACAAAGATGTCCTTTTTAAATTTTGCTCAAATTGCTTATACGTTAGTCTTGTGTCTAGTTCTTTTTGCTTATGCCATGGTTAACGAGCTATTTCATCATCCCAAACTACTCCGGAATTGTGCAAATGAGCTTTTGAAGCCACTTTTACTGACCCTTTTAGTCATGGACATATGAATGTCAATAACCTAAATCTAGCTATAAGTGAATCAAAAACCAAAATTTTCCTTATTGAGCATTGGCAGCACTGTGTCCCCAACTTGAAAATCATTTTCAAGCTCTAAAACATTTTTCTAAACTTTTTTGTATATTTTTGCCTTAAGGACGTTGAATTACCTTTCTAATGGTATCTTATTTGCGCTTGAATCATTTTGGATGAAGAAGTTATGATTTTTTGAACCTTTACAATCTGAAACACCTCAAATCAATGATTTGCATTTTTTTGGGCCATTTTGGCCCATCAAATGATTTTTTTTGGATTTTTAAAATATTTTTTTAAAAAGTTCATGAATTCTATTTTCAAAAAGGTATTGCTCGCGATTTAACAATTCCATGTGAGTTGTATATGATTTTTTTTTTAAAGTCTACTACACATTTTCCCCTGCACATGTTGTCAGTGTTGAATTAAGCCTAACTTCAAAAATTATTTCCTCTCAAGAAACGATTTTTTGAGATTTTTAGGACATTTTTGTATTTCCATATCAAGTCACCTTTCCAATGGTCCTCATCCGACCTTTAAAACCTTTAAACCAATTTGAAATAAAATCAAAAATGGGGATAGCGCGATGCCATCCCTTGTTTTAGCATTTATCAAAATTAATTGATTTTCCAAAATTCCTACTTCAAGGCATCAGATGCTTTTGAATAGTTTTGACCAACCCTATCGAGTCAAAGAACATGTGCCAACTTCTTTAGACTCGAATCAAAGCATGAGCACTTTTCAAATTTTACAATTCCTATTTTATCAATGACCATTTTTAAATCAAAAATCACCAATTTTGTCA
>JBBYHK010000022.1:2209268-2220133 GCA_038382065.1 Adansonia grandidieri
AGGGGATGTTAGTTTTTCCCCACATGTAACCAACTCCCGAACCCAACCAATGAATTCTAGACCACGAAGACCTTGGAATCGATCTCTCGAGTTTCTTAACTCAAAATATTGGTTCCAATAAGCACCCGATCATGTCTAGCCTGAATAATTGGTGGCAACTTTAATTGTTAGCCACTTTATGGTGGTCACCCGAGGCCAGTTAGATAAGCGATTCATCCTACAATCCCCTCAAATGTTAAAAAGGAAGAGTACCAGTCAAGCGGACACTTCTACATCGAGAATTTTATCATTTCTCTCATATAATTAAATCGTGCGCACCTCTTGCTCTACAAGGATTTTGGAGGGCACGTTGTGACAATAAGAAATCAAACACTTGATGAATAAACTCAACACCTATGTACTCTCTTCTTGGCATTTCCTTGCCAAGATGATTCCCAAATTTACTATTTGAAAACTACCTTTATGGTTAAGGTATAACCTTAGAATCCCTATCTTTTGAGACTAAGATAGATACTCTAACCCCTTAAGTGTTCTACCCAAATACTTAAGTGATTCTCTCAAATTTGCACAACCCTTTGTGAAATGAAAAAATTTTTGCAAACTAAGTTAATCCTGTAGTAAGAAGGTGTTTGCAATATTCAAGTTAAAATTTGAAAAGACACAAATATAAAAAATAAATAAAAAGTATGATAAAACTTAAGAATAGTTGAGAGTTTGAATGAAGATAAAGATTTTTTGCTTTTTCTTTTGATTTCTTGGTTATCCTTGGGTATCTTTTATGTCTTGAAGTATTGTGGAGCTTAATTTATAGTTTGGATATGAATTATATTCGTTTAGAATTGCTTGGAATGGAAATGAGCAGTTGGATGCTTGAAAATCGTGTTGTACAACACATTGTCTCGTTGAGGTATCTGTATCGATCTTGATACTTGCATTTATAAACATTAAAGAATTTGATTTTTGGAAGGTTAAGTTTTGATACTTTAGAATCAAGTATCGATATTTTGGTGCCCTAGAAAGTTCATTTAGGTTCTGTAAATAAAGTATCGATACTTGCCTTAGTTTTCTTTTGGAAGTATCGATACCTATATCAATATTTCTTTTATGTTTTCTAAAAAAAAATTCTTAGGCATTTCAAAAGGTGTTTAATTTGTTCCGCAGTGATTTAAACATAAGCACACTTCTAAAAGCTTGAGAGTCAAAAACATTTTATTAATTTTTCAAATATTTTTGTAAAATGATTTTAGGAAAATTACTTTTAAGTTCAAGTTAATTTATCTTTAATATTTATTATATCATAATCATCATTAATAATAATAATAATAATAATAACAATAAGAGGCAGGTTGATGTAAGCTACTTAAAAGAAAAAACTTTAAGTGCTTAAACCAAAGAAAAAAAATATTACAATGATAAATTGCGTAAAAAATAACTATGTTAAAATATGTTATTTTATATCCTATTATTAATTTTTATTTCTTAATTTAAATATAAATATAAATTATGGATATCGATATAACTTAAATGAATAAAATTTTAATTTTCTTCTTTTTTTTTATAATAAATTAAATGTGCTTATTCATGTTGCATGTTGTTGCTTTATATCTATACTTTATTTTAAAACTTATCCTCAAATTATATTTTTCATAATTTATAATAATAATCTAATTTTAACTCTAAATTTGTATTTTTTTTCCTATCATAAAAATACTCAATGCATTGTCACCAAAATAAAAAAAATAAAATAAAAGAAAAGCGAGAATTCAAACACTAGTCATTGCAATAAAACCCAATTTAATAAACATTTATTGTTCATATCTTTTGTAAAAATGAATAGAAAAGCGAAAATAAAAATTAATAGAAAACAAAAGGCAAATATGTAAGCAAAAAGCAAAGACATATCTCTTCTCTCTTAGGTTAAAAACATTTTGGATCGATTTTAGGCAAGCAATTTTTGCCTTGTGTCTTAAAATAAACTTCACATAATAATAATAATAATAATAATAATGTCAGTTAGAAAGCCATTAAATTAAAAATAAAAATACAAATTCACGTAATAAAGAACTATGTTTCTTAGCAAAAACAAAAACTCTCTAGCAGATAAAATGACCTCACGCCATTCATACAAAAGCTTATGAAAAAAACAGTGCAATGGAAATCCTTTACTATGTCTTTTGGGGTTTGCTTATTTCTATTACAGCTCAATACTCAAATCCTAAAGCAACAACAGCTGTAGGAGTGCAATCAAAGGCCATTATAAGGACCTTCAATTCGCAGGGCACATCGATACGTTTCCGGTAATAGTTTAACGTACTATGCCGGCTCAATTTCGACTGCTAACTAGGTGGTACGATTCACCATGCCATATCCCCTACCCCTCCCACCATAACCATAGCCTCTTCCGTAATAAGAACCACGTGTTCGACCACCATGAAAAGCTCCGCGGCCACCTCTACCTCCACGATGCCTTGGGAAATCACCGAATGTCTGTATAGATATTGTCAAGAGAAACTTTTGTCAAGAATTCAAGATCATGTAGATAAAAAGAAAACTCATTATCATATACTATACCAGAGATTTATGAGAACTCTAAAATGCTTAGAAGCCATAACCAGTTCAGTTTTAATTGTTTTTACTTCTTTGTCAAAGCCTAAGTTTCAGTTCCTCCAATTCCTGGTTGAACTGTCATACGTAAATAGTGATGGCAACTGGGTGGGGTGGGCCAGTTTTTGGCTTGCCCCAACCGTGACCCGACCTCCATATACGTATGCCCGTAACCCACCACAAACCCGAATTTATTTAAGGTTCTAGCCCCTGACCCCAAATCCGACAAGAAATGATCCTCCCAACCCTGACCTCCCCCCCCCCCCACCCAACCTATCATTATCCTTTTTGCACCCCATTCAACGCTTCCTTTGATTCCCAAATTCCCTCTGCTTCCACAGCTATTATTTTCTTCTTTCTTCACAGCTCTTTATATCTCTTCCCTGCCTTCAATTCCTCAATATACAAGCTGTGTAAATTGTATTTAATATAACCCTAAAAGGTTATTTTGGCAAAAATTTTGAGGCCGGTTGGTGCAGACTTCTAATAAAACTGTCCCCAACCAGAAACTGATACTTTTTTGAAATAACCCACCCCGACCCTGTAACCGATTTTCAAAAAAAAAATAACCCTATAGGGTCAGGGGTCGGGTTATTTTGCCAACCCTATACGTAAACAGCCTAACCCACCGACAGCCCCCCATCTCTCCTCGCAACCAAATAATAATAATAATAATAACATATGAAAAAATTACATTAAAAGTTGTAAGCTATTTCACTACTCTTTATTTTTCTTAAAGTACCTGCATCCAACACCCATGTCTGACACATATTCAGACAAGAGTATGTGGGTATGACCCTTCAAATACATAGAGAAACTTAGAAAAAAATGAACATACTTATGTCAGACACTTCCCCTATCCAACACTCACACCCGAGTTTAAGTAACCCAGGTTGTAAGTACATTTTTTATCTATATGACTATAGCGAATAGACAAATAAAATTAAAATCTCTAAGGTCACAGAAACACACAAATACACATACAACATATATACACGCACATAATGTGAGTAATGCAGATGGAATATAGTACCTCTGTATCTCTTCTCATTTGCTCCGAAAACCTAGCTCTCCCGTTACGAGACCCACCATCGAGAGAATCACAAGACAAGGTATCAAAAAAATCATCCTTAACATACACAGGCTGCAAAAAAGAAGAAAAATAAGAGTAAACAAAAACTTTTAAGAACCAAATCATACAAACTTGAGTAGCACCAACAGGCAAATTGCGTGAGGAGAAGAAAGAACATACCTTAGCCTCCACTTTCGACAATCCAACTCTATATTCATTTTGTAAATCATCGGTCTCTTCTTCAGCATGGCTACTTTTGCCAAGATGACCCCAAACTTCATCCTTGTTAAATTTCTCATTCATCGCTGTGAAATCAAATTCTTCAGTAAATCTGGTTGCTGAACCGGAAATCTGCAGTACCAAATTCTGACATTACAACCAAGCTAAGCCAATGGATTCTAAAGGTTACAGGCCTTATAATTGGCATAACAATGACCAACACGTCTTACAAGGGCAAATTACACACTTTTGGATAAATAAAAAGAATTCCTTTAATTCATAGAAAAGCACGTTCCTCTTTCTCCCCTTGGCTAGCACCTAGCAATCCTCAATTTTCTCATTGTAATAGTTGTCTGAATAATTAATTTAATCAATCAATTTTGGAAGCAATAAGCCATAATATTCAGAAGCTTCTTTTTAGTAGGATTTGGCTGGTAATATCATTTCCTACAAGGAAAAAGTACGTTAAAATTGTCAAAAGACTTAGTTTTTCTTTAATGTAATCATGGAATTTCTACCATAAGAAAGTAAAGATTTTATGAATCATAACACTTGAAAATACTTATGAATTCCAGGATGATTATACCGCAATAGGAAAACACCATAAAGTTTGTCCAAAAAAACAAAAATTAGTTTTTAACTATTTGTTTTGCCTAAACCTTTAGAGTAGAATAATCAAATTAAACTGACCCCAATGAGACCACGCAACGGTAGAAAACTAATGCAAGAATGCAGGGTCACAAACAGTAGACGGGAACACAACTATAAAAAGTTGCAGATCAGTATATCCTCTCGTGCATCACTTCCAGGTCTTCACGACCATCCAATTGCATAATCCCAGATTTTGTTGGTGAATCTAATATACAAATTTCATTTGTCAAATCAAGGTTTCATTGCAATCGATCCATTATAATTTTCAAAATGACCTGAACAAGTATAATTGATGAATAAGACACGGCAAATTTTGGATTATGAAGTTCAAAAAGTAGGTTAACCAAGTTGAAAAGGTATAAACAATGGTTTTGTCAAGTAAATAATATTTTGAAATATTTGAAGTTCTGGTGAATTTTTGTGGGGTGCAGGGGGTATTAAGGGTCAGCTGATGCTAAATATTATTTAGGAACAAACAGTCTTCAGATGGAAAACCAGTTTTTTAATATCTTCAACTAGCTTACCTAATGCAGAGTGGTACTCAAATTAAAATATGTTTTAAGGCATGGAGTGCTATTACGGAAACTTTCCCAAATTTCCATTAGGTGTATTCTTCAATAGAGACAACAACTTGGCTAATCCATAAAGAAAAAGAAAACATACCCCATTTCCTCTTCCTCTTTCACGTCCTCCTTTATAACTTTGATAATTGTGCATCGGAGCTCCATGTGGCTAGGAGAATTGTGTAGAACCAACAGCGAATGCACCAAAAAGGCGGAAAATTGCATGTCAGCAAATACATAATCCTTGCAAGCTGATATATTGATACATTTAAATTAAAAGTATGCATCCAAACTGTTGGGAACGGTAAAGCAATTAATAGCCAACGGTCAAACCAGCCACATGAAACAATTAAAGAAATCAGGTAATATTATCCCTGATCTGTCAGAAGCAAACAAGAGATAAATTGAATGGACAAGTCACAATATTGTCATAGATCATTATTCAACGGAAATCATTTCTAAATCCAATATGTAAAAAAATAGATTACATTCTTGGCCACCTTGTTTTTGAGAGGTCAGTAGTTTGAAATTCCACTTAAGGAGTTAGCAACATCAGTTCACTGAAACCAAGTCACCATAGTAGTTGGATTTTAGAGCCAAGGGGTTTTCCTTCAATTAAAAAGGGGACCAAAATGAACTGAACTCTCCAGATTATTTAACATGTAGTAAATTCCAAAACTCCAAATTGGAAATTCTAAACTATCATGAATTGTCATCTAAAGTCTAAACACTAAATTTTCTAGTGTTAGCTGAGAAGCTTTCACAGATTGTTTAAGAAAATTCATGCTTTTCTCTCTTTGTATTTTTTTCCCCCTTCTAGAGGTAAAGAAAATGGGAATTTAAGAACAAAGGGCATTTAATACACCTCACTGTCGATATGTACACAAAACATCCTTTTAAGATTGTTAATATGAATGCTTCCAAGTTTGAAGAACTTTATAAGGACATTTTAAAATCGAGTAAGTCCAATGATAGGCCCTAATTATTGCAACTTTTAGCACAACCTGCTGTCTAATCTGTCCTTTTCATCTGTAGGGAAAAATCATGTTGGAAAACTTGTATGCTCAAAATAGGAGCACAATCATTTGATATCTATGATCTCCAGAATCAAGTCACAACTTATGCTTCAGAAATGAACCAAGAGAGTAAAAACCATGAAGCAACTCAACAGAACCTCCAAACCAAGCAAGGAGAGAGAGAGAGAGAGAGAGAGAGAGAGAGAGAGAGGAATGGAGAACACGAAGGAAAAGAAGACAACATCCATCTTCATCACTCCCCTCTCAAAGAGAACTAAAAATGTAACAGGACGGTTATCAAATCTCATCACATTTTACAGCCATTTTACTTTGAACAATGGAAATAAGATAATGGAAGCAATACCTTATGATCAGATGGTGAAGGTGAAGGCAATATCGGTTCCTGTCCTGTTTTCAGTGGTTGTGGTGGTGCTTGTGCTAACAATGGTGGTGATGCTTGTGCCGACACTGGTGGTGGTACTTCTGCTGACACGGGTTGTAATGCTTTTGATGACATTGGTGCAGGTACAGCTGCTGACGTACAATCAGGAGATGACACATGAACAACCTCAACATCCTTCTGAGCTGTTTGTGAAGACATAGATGAAGATGCAGTAACCACTCCAGGTTGTAAAAGCTGACCTGGGGTTATTAAAGAAGGCTGTATTCCATCATTCAAAATTGCACTTGCAGTCCTTACGGTGGACGAAGCAGAATCAGGCATGCCTTTGAATGGCATTAGGGGGTCAGAGACTGTCCTAGCTTTGTCAGAAGAAGACAACATGATGGCACTTTTGTCTAAATCAGTACTCAATGGAGACACCAATGGCAAGCTACTACTTGGAGCTGCAGTTGGAAGAGTAAAAGCATAAGCCTTCTCCAGATTCAAACTAGTTGATGAGTCTGAAACTACTGCAGAAGACTGTGATGGCAGCACAGAAGATTGCAAATTCTGGGAGCCAGTACCAAGCAGTGGCAGCAAAGTAGGAGTGTTTTCAGACATCTGAGAGGCTGGCAAGTTAGAAGCTGCAGTGGGTAATGACACATTCATGGCTGGATATTGCATAGATTGTGGCATGGAAGGTGGCATTGACAAGCCAGGTGGGGGTCGGAGCAAAGATTGCTGCTGTAGAGAAAGACCATTTGCGGACCCATAGTAACCTTGCCAGTACATTGGCATGGAAAGCCCGCCATTTGTGCTTGGAGCAGTTGATGAACCCCATGATCCTAAATTTCCACCAGGACGATATAATGGAAGACTGCCTTGAAATGTTGCCCTGGAGAGTCCCACAGCTGGAGTTTGGGAAGCTGGATCTTGCATAGATCCAGTACCAGAAGAAGGCAAGCCAGTGGATGGAATTGTTGTCTGGGGATAGTGAGACTGCCCAAGAAAGGAATCGGAAAAAAGTCAGCAAAGTTAACTGATAAAAATTTATATATACATCGAAGCTTGGAAAATAATAAAATTTGATTCCAATAACCACATAATGCCAACTTGTAATGCTATTTGAAACCGAAATCCGCAGCCAAAAACAGACTAAGAGCTAGCCACAAATTAATTTGATTATGCATATCCACGCATCTTATCAATAGATAAGACACCTTTGAGAATGGTGATGAACGAGGACGAGATGAAGAGAGGAAATAGAATTTGGAAGGAAATTAAGATAAGAGGACAGATACAGAGGATATTGGAGAAATAAGAGAAACAGGGGTAGAAAACCAGAGAGAACCAATGAAAAGAGTGAAATCTCACAATAATTTTTTGAATCCTCGATAAGTTATTATTCAAAACTACTAGAAACAAAAATAACATTGATTCTTATAAGTTAAACCTTAAACCCAATTCAAATCTGTAAACTATCCTAAATACTAGAAGTTAAAATAGAACTAAAAAGAAACTAAAATATTTTGATTCTTTTTCACTAGAAAGTAAAATACGAGCAGCGATACTCTGGATCCAGAAATATTGTAAATATCAGAAACTTGATCAAAATATAGCATATTTACCAGTTTTTAACAGCTATACATTAGTAGTACAAATATCAATATATAAGAATCATTTTCCTTCCCTACCTGTATAATAGCAGGATCATTGTGCATAGGTGCTGGGGTCTGAACTGGAGCCGAAGATTTAACCTGCAAGTCCTGTAAACAAATGCAGAACAAGAAAAAGAACAAACTGAAAATGCTAGTACGTAAATAGGCTTATATAAAATCCAAGGTAGCAACACTTTTCTTTCTTCAGTAAAATTAAGCAATTGAATATAATCTAGCAAAGGAGGCATCTAAACTATAATGCCTTAGTGTAGATAAATCATTTTTTTATTTTTTTCAACTTTCGTGCAGGTAAATCTAAAATTTTGAATTTAGCATATGAAATCTACACTGTTTCCCAGCAGCATAATCATACTTTCGGTCCTTACATAGAAAAGATTAATCCTACTTACGAGTTCACTTAAAAAGTCATCTACAACTCAAGCACTAATAAAATGGTGCACCAAAACCTTAGCCCACTAACCAGACTGAGCTCCAGGGACAAATCAGTTGCAATCCTAAGACAAGTTTTGGCACTAATATACGACACTAAGTGCTAATGCCATGCACCTTAGCAAAATGAAAGCCTGAAAATAAAAAAGTGTATTTTTAACCAATGCCACAGTGAAACCATATATAAATGGCTGCTAAGATATTGTACGTGCTACATCTAGCCACCATAGCATCAGAAGGTCAATTCCAACAGGAAAGCTCCTCTTTCCAGGACAAAAGAAGCTCAAAATTGTTGGTGTCATTGCAGTCTGGATATGCTCAAAATCTCCTCTTCGCAGGACATTGAGAAATTTTTTAAACTTGAAAGTGTTTTAGTAAGAACGAAAAAAACTTCTAATACACTTACAGGCAACAATAGAAGGGTGATCAAGCAATATAACAACTTTTGCATTTTCTATCCCAAGTCCGGATAGCAAGTGAACAACTTATGGCACCATAAATGCAGCAAAAGAAGATGCCTGGAACCAGAGAAATGCCCTTGCTACTCTACAACAATTTAGCATATCCTCAAAACAGCCTACTAAGACCAATATTCAAAATCAGAGTCCATTGCTTTATCCATTGCCGAATGCAAAATTTCCTAGTTGAAAAGGTAGACAATAGCACTGTCAATGTGCATTAGTTCCCATACTATTTGGCATACCTTGATGTCACTTCCACGGAAGAGTATGTACTCATAAATTTTATCACTTGCTGGAACTTGTGGACCATCTTTTTTTCGCCCTTCAGTTCCAAATGACCGTACTGCAATGTTGAATAAACACAAGTTATTTAGTAGAAGGATATAGCTGCATCTTACACCCAAAAGAACAAAATTAGTTACTAAAACTTAGACTAGGCCTTTCATAACCAAAAGCAAAGAAACAACATTGAAGGCAGCAGCTTTTAATGTTTGCAGCCCTAACGGCCATAACCCTCACTAATCTGAATGGGACGATACTATATAGATGGTTATACCAATCTCTATCATCTAAATTGTCCAAATCTATTATCTAATTCATAACAAATACAACTTCCTTTTTATTTTATATTATTTTTCGGATAAGCCAAAAATTTCAACTCTTGTATTATTTTCTGTTATAGCAATCCATGTCAATAACACTTACCCCTTCCATTTGTCACTCACTTTTTTTATTAAATTTCCAAGAAACTTTCCGGTACCCAAAATTAGCATTAACCATTTAAAAAAAAAAAAAACATTGTAAAATAGACCCTGTTAACAATTCAAAAACCCCAATTTTTGTTGTAATCGTTAATACGTCACTGCTTAGTTATCTAGAGAGCCGTAAAAATGAAACACTCTTCTGTGTTTTACAGTTATGTTAAAAATATTGGCTTACTGTGTGTTATGATTTAGATGGTTGACAGACGAGCCAACACCATAAATTATGATTTACATTTTACAGGTCCTATAAATTGAGATATAAACCAAATGCTTGAAAGCAAATCAGAAAACAAATTCTCTGCTATTTTGTCATATATTTTTATAACGCCCTTCTTGTTTTGCATCTCTAGATCAAAGACTAGATTGACTCTCTCTTGTACAGTCCTGGGTATTTAATCTAGTGACCTACTCAACCAATATCAGTTGCCTAAAAGTAAAGAACCATCCCCCTTACAAACATTTATTACACCCAATGACCCAAAAAAGAACTTAAAGATCAAAAAAGTGAAACTTTTGAAAGCACCGCAAAATCATCCTCAAAGTAACGATTCAAAATAAACTAATTCACCTTAACAAAGAAAACCCAGAAACTATACTCCACTGCAGAGCTCAAAAATTAAAAAAAAAAACCCAAAGAAAAAAAAGAAACCCAGAAAAGAAAAAGAGTTTTTTTTTTACCATTTCTTAAACCGATGCTGGATTCTTCAGTGTTGATGTTAAAGAGAACACCTTCATATCTGATTTCAGATTTAGAAGTCAAGCTTATCAAGCTGCCTATGTACGAATCAGGAGACGCAGCAGTTGAAGATCTGGAGCTCTCTGTTGAGGCCATGACCTTCCAGTTTTCTTTGCAACAAAGATTTCTTTTTTTTTTTTTTTTTGGGTATGTTTTTGTTTCTGTATGTGTGAAGTGTGAAGCGTGTAAGTGTGCAAGCTTTTGCGTTTCGTTCTGAGCTTTTATGTTTGTTAAAGCCCAAAACTCCCACTACGTGTTCAGTTTTGGACTCAAAATTCAAATCCGTTGC
>JBBYHK010000022.1:2263053-2286456 GCA_038382065.1 Adansonia grandidieri
ATAAATAGAGACGTAAACAAGCAACCACCAATGGTTTAAACAAATGATACGCTAAATTCCCTTAAAGCACCTAATGCAAGACATACTTGTTCCATAGACAACAAACTCCGCATCAGAATTAGACCTAGACAAGGGCATGGTGGGCTGCAGCCCAAAAAAAAAATTGAATTTTAAACTCAAACTTGAATTTGATTTAGCCCATCAACCCAAATTTATTATTCATATATAATAAAATATTAAAAATTTATTTTTATATTAATATTTATATATTTTTATAATTAAATTTAAACAAAAAATATTATTTTAATTGAAAATAAAGAAAATAAAACTTAGCCCGAACCAAGCAGACAACTTAATCCTTGAACAAGCCTAATCAAAACATACCTAATGTCAAATCATTATAAAATTGAAAACAAGTAATCAAAGCAAATGAACCAAACAACAAAACAAAAGGATAAAGTGGGGAAAAGGAAAAAAGAAAAGTAAAATTACTCTGGCAGCAGACTGAAAAGCATACCAAAATAAACACAAGAGAAATCATTTTCCTTTGAAATATTAACAAACAGTAAAACTTATGGCTGAAAATTGTGATTCTTGGAATCTAAAATGCCCAGCGCAAGAACTAATATTATATCTTCATTTTCTCAATGTCTGAGAGAGCGACAGTCAGTACATAATCAAAGGAAGATAATGAGTTAAGAAAAGCCAGGAACCAGACATAAAGGCAAAAAGCGGATTAGAGCAGTAGAAATTAACAATCACCTTTCTTAACACCCTCAACATCTCAGCTTCATTTAAGATTAGATCAACATAGAGCTATGTTATTTGGATTAGGTGTGAGTATTAGATACAAGTATGTGTCTGATATGAGTATGATCAATTTCTTTTCTTAAGTTTTTCCATGTATTTGGAAGGTCATATCTCCATATCTATGTCTAGATATGCATCGGACACTGGTGTCAAAACGGATACTTCAAGAAAAAATGAAGAGTCGGAACAACATATATATAGAGATAAAATATTGACTCGATTATTTTAGCTTAAATGCAAACAAACACTCATACCTCAACCATCCTTTAATGTAACTCCAATATAAAAAAACTGTTTCCTAGCATGAAGACAGTGCTATCTTACCAGCCTAAACTCCACCAGTCAAGTCATGTTCTTCAATCAGAAAAATAAACCTTCCCAAGGACTCAACCGAGAAGGGGTTGAGGCGTTGAATCAATTCTAAAGTACAACCAAATGTTAAGGAGACTTACCATATTAATATCAACTATATTTTATAATTGAATATACGACAGAACTTAACGTTTGCAAAAACGATACCCGTTAAGTAAGCTATTGGCTTTTATCTTTTAAAGATAAATGTTAAGTAATGCCTAAAGGCCACCGGCTAAAGTGATATATATAAATGGTAAAAAATTCACAAAACAATACTCAAGAATAAATGAAGTGCAGCACCAAAATATACAAATAATATAGAAGCTTCTTTTCTTTCATATACCAGATGATATTATATACCGAGAAGTGCAGATGACAGTCGATGACTGATGGAATAAATCATTGGCAGGCAATCTCAAATGAAATGATAATAAGATTAACACATAAGATACTTGAATGACCATTGAACAAAAATTTTACTAGGATATCAAACACAAGTATAATTCCGACACGGGTATATTCAAAATTTTAAAGTTTTTTCATGCATTTGGTGACACATCCCCATATTTACGTCCAAAAATGTGTCAGACATAGATGTCAATACTGATGCTTCAAGAAAAATAAATAGTTGAAGCAACATAACTACAATTAAATAAAGAAAAGGACAATAGGAAATTAATAATAATCTTAATATCTGAAGGAGGGCATTTCGATCACTATCACATAGAAATTAAAATCAACAATTGCAAAACAAATACATAATAACAATATTGATGTTATTATTATATCTTTTTTTTCTAATTTTTTTCCATACATAATTCCAAAATCGATGCATCATCTACCCCCCACCACCAATTCCTAGGGCAATTCATCTTTCATCTTTCATTTTGTTTTGCATCCCGGGAATTGCATTTAAAAATGAAATGCACCTACTCCAAATAAAAATGAACATCAGAAGAAAGCAAGCAGAAAATAGAATCCAGGGTAGTAATACAGTAAGGTTGTATATGGGAACTTAATTATGAACTAATTTTTCAAATCCATAGATTTATTGAATGCCTATTTAGCAGTGGATTTGAAATACTTATAGATATTTGTATTGAATTTCGTGTTGTACGCCTTTCAAATATATAATCATATCAAATCATAACTAATTGACACATAATGTATGCATTTCATTCTTACTATTAATATAGCAAATCAAATCCTAATCCAAATGTTCAAATTCATGTTTCTTCCAAACATTAGAGAATTTAGATTACATATTAAGAAAAAGCTTTAAATAATATGCATAAACATAGACATGAGTTTGCCCAAATACACCACCGTCAATCCATGACCTTTTATTCATATTAATGACTATGTCGTTCGATCAAAGGGCTTCCTTAACGTTAACGGCAGGAATGTTTACATACCCGATCTTCTTAGGGCTGAATTCTCCATCGCTCTCATCTTCTTCCAGACAAGCGCGATGGTACTCGGAACGGGCCGAAAAGAGGGTCCATACCAGGTAGAGGGTGGCCGCCGTGAGAGCGCCGCAGCCGACGCCAAAGAGCAGAGCGACGACCACGCTAAGAATGTCCCTACTGCGCTCACGGAGAGAGCTCAAGACGTCGGACGGCTTGGGATCGGATGGTATGGGATTCAATTGGCCGATTTCGGTGAAGACGGTGACGAATCGGGAGGAGGCTGAAGGGTCGTTAGGGTTTTCGAAAGAGAATGAATAGGATGCGACGAGGAAGGTCTTGCAGGGTCTTGCGGTGGCTGGGATTGAAAGGAGGCCCACCGCCAGGATCGTCACCGCAACCAAAAATTGAGTCAACCTTCCCATTCTTCCTTCACTGCTATTTCTTCTGGCCTTGCGATCGCTAATTGCAAATTACGATTTCTTTTTCGATCCCCCAAACTTGTTTATACCATAACAAGAGGCGTTCATCGGGGTCAAATCGCGGTCAAAAGTTTTTTCATTTTTTATTTTTTCAGATTTAAAGTTGACTCTAATACTATTTTATTATCTAAAAATATTAAAAAATAAAAAAATTTTATATTAATATTTATATATTTTATAATTAAATTTAAAAATTAAAAATATTTATTTATTAAACAATAAAGGTGCCATAAAAATGTTTGGCCTCTAAAGATGTCCATTGTCAAGTTAGGTTTTAAAAAAATTTTAAATTTTTTATTCAAACCTATTTTAGTATGTTTATATTACTTATATTTAGTGTTTATAATTAATAAAAAATTAAAAAATTAATTTTATATAAATATTTATATATTTTATAATTAAATTTAAATAAAATTTTTTAATAATTAAATATCAATTCATATTAGATCGAGCTAACCTAAATTGATAAAAAAATCTATTTTAAACCTAATCTAATGAATCATAAACAAATCTAATGATAATTTACTTTTACTATTTTATTTAGTCCCTTTTGGGATGATTGTACATTAATCACCATACTATTACAATAATACAATATACAAACATTCATTTTTGGAATTAGAATTACAACTTTTAATTTTGTTTACTATAGTGCCCGTGTTCGTAAAATGTTCTGCAATGTTAAGAGTGTATTAAAATTAATATATAAATTTGAGTTTAATTCTAAGTATCCCCTTCTTGTCGCTTATTCATAATAAATAAATAAATAAATAAATGTAAAAATTTTTATCTTTTTGCTGTTACAAAAATCTAAAAATTATTACTTATAATTTTATTAGATTAATTATTTACGTAATTTTAAACTTTTAAGTGCCTTTTAAATTGATCCCCAAACTTTAAAATATATTAATGCGGTTTTAATAACATCAGGTCCTTCCATTAGTAGAGGCTTTAGAATAAATATTAAATGAGAAATAGCGTGTGACTTACTGCTAATGCAATATTTTCTTTTTCCTTTTTCTTTTATTTTCTTTACAAATAAATACAAAAAATAGTTTATATTATAATTTGAATTAATTTTGAAAAAATATAATTAATTGATAAATATATAAATTATCCATTTAAAATTAATTTTATAAAAATTATTTTTTAGTTTTTATCTCTTTTTTTAATTTTATTATCTTTATAAATTAACTAAAACATAAAAATCATTTATATTATAATTTAAATTAATTTTATAAATATTAAATAATTTATAAAATATTTATTTACATTAATTTTCTAAAATTTGTTCAATAAGACAAAACTTATTTAATTTAAATTTAGAATTTTGCAATTAACGTTCGAATGATAATTTGATTAAAATTTTATATTTTCAAAAGTTTAACTTCGAATCCGCTCTTTAATTCAAAATAAAATTAAATAATAAGTACAAAATTAAATTTAACAATAACTATTAAGAAAATATTAAGTTGTTGATATTTGCATAAACTTAAAATTTTAAAAATGTTTGAAGTGATTTTAATAATTTGTTAATACAATTTGAATTCTGTTATACTCAATAGTTATAATATTGTTACAAATTGTAAGATTAAAAAAAATCGACCTTTAACTATAAAATTATTATTTTACATTATATATATATATATAATTTTAATTTTTGATTATAAAGATAAAAAATAAAAATAACATTAATAATTAAAATTTTTGTTTTATAAAAAATTAATTAATTACAACTTAATTATTTTTATTTTTAATACTAAATTTAATTTATTATGGTTTGGGTTAGTTTTGAGAGCATTTCAAGTTCATATTTTTTTAGATTTAAATTTTTAATTTTTTTCAATTAAATTAAATTTAAATAAATTAATTTTTTTAATAATTTTTAGATTTAAATTATTTTCGAGACTTCTACTAATGCTATTTTTATTTCTTCGATGGAACATAATATTTTCATCGATTAATATCAAATATTCGATTTTAAATGTTAATGTTGAACAAGGCTTAAAAGAAACCAATATTTGCTTGTGTAATGATTTAGTTTCCGTCGCAGGGAAACCCTAAAAAAGTAAAAACACACACAGTCTTCTCTCTTAATTCTATATTTTCTTCCTCTTTTTTTTTTTTTTTTCCCTCTTTCCGTCGCCGCTAAAACCCCGGCCTCCTCCGTTGATGTCTTAAAATTAGACTATCTCGCCGCCGTCATCGGGCCGCTCATCCTCCCTTTCTTCCACCGTTAGTGGTCCTTCTACTGCCCACCTTAGGTCTTACCCTCTTTCTTTTCCCTTTCTTGGCACCCTGGACGAAACCTTGAAAAGCAGCCCAAAAGGGTTGATCCGCTACTGTCAGGCCTAGAGTCAGCCGCCTGTTTTAATTTGCTTCACCCTTCCTTCTTCCGTCTTTCTTCATTCTAAATCCCGAAATTCAAAGGTTAGGGTTGAAAAAAAAAATTTAAATCGGCAAATAGCATTTTGCATTTTTTTGCAGGAAATTAAATTGGATTATTATCTTATTGGGTAACTCTTGTTTTTATTTTGTTTTAAATTTTATGATTTATATAATATCATAGATTGGCTTGAATTTTTTTTGGCTCACTGTGTTGTTTGATGTAAGTCGAAATGAAGAGATTTTGTATTTTATGGTAAATATTTTTTGTTCTTAAAAAAAAAATTACAGCTCGAATTCTAAGTGAGTTGGAAAATTTGAAGGAATTGCTGAGAAGAGGAGATGAAGAAATGAATCGAAGGAATTCTTGGCATCGTTGAGTGGTCTCGGACCATTGGCTTTCGATGATCGATTAAGCATTTTAGAATCAGAAAATGGAGCTGCAAATGCAGGTGGCACAGGCAGTTCACGTGCTGAATCACGACACAGAATCCTGCAACCGCGTCGCAGCCAATCAGTGGCTGGTTCAGTTCCAGCAGACCGAGGCAGCCTGGGAGGTTGCCACCTCCATCCTTACCTCCGATCATCAACCTTTCCTCTCTGATTTCGAAGTGGAGTTTTTCGCCGCCCAGATTCTCAAACGGAAGGTATGCTCAGTTTTTGGAATATGTTTATATCTTTGAAGAAGTTCATTTGTAGCATCAATCCTGCGTTCTCTCTAGTTTATACGCACTAATCCTTGCACAAAATGTTCAAGTTGCTTTTACTAGTTTTAGAAATTTTTTATTTGATAAAAATATGCCTCTTATATTTTCCAAATATTTTTGTTCAGATCCAGAACGAAGGGCATTATTTGCAGTTAGGAGTTAAAGATGCTTTGCTTAAGGCCCTTCTCATAGCTGCTAAAAGGTTCGGCTCAGGCCCTCCGCAGGTGCTGCTTTTAATTTTTATGTCTGAAGACTTTCTTTATTTAAACCATAGGATTTTATTTTATTTTTCATGCAGAAGGAACAAGAAAAAGAAAAAGATCCTGCCCTTGCTAATCTTCTTTTTTCTCTTGATAACAGCTTTTAACCCAAATCTGCCTTGCACTTTCTGCCCTTTTGCTTCGTTCTGTTGAGCATGGAAAACCTATTGAGCAGCTTTTTTATAGTCTACAAAATCTGCGGACCCAGAATGATGGGATTGTTGCTGTACTTGAGATGCTCACTGTTCTACCAGAAGAAATTGTTGACTACCAAACTACTGATTCTAAAATAAGTGCATCCCATAGAAGCCAGTATGGCCAAGAGGTCTACTATTTTCTATTTTGTGCTTGCAGCCTCTTCTATTTAGTTTTATGTTTTCTTTTACTCTCCTTTCTTTTTACCGCACATTTATCATTGTTATCTTTTTTTTGGCAGCTTCTTTCACATACTCCTATGGTTATTGAATTCCTACTCCAGCAATCCGAAAATAAGTTTCAAGATGGCATGCAACCGAATGAAAGGAACAGAAAAATTCTCCGTTGCTTACTAAGTTGGGTAAGATAGTTACTTGAAATCATGTCTGTCCTCCTATCATAGTTGTATTTTTAATTGCCATATCTGCCAGAGTTTGCATGTTGTTTTTCTACAAAAATCAACTCTTTTATACACACACACATGCACACACAAAGAATAAGAAACTGTTATGTGACTGGTTTTATGGCTTTCATTACCTCATAACTCTCTTTTTTTCTGTTTAGGTTCGAGCTGGGTGCTTCTCAGAGATCCCCGAAAGTTCATTTCCAACACATCCTTTGCTTAACTTTGTATTCAACTCACTGCAGGTAACCTTTCACTATCAATATATTAAGTTTTGGGCCAAGTAGTTATTGTACATACTTTATATTTGCTCTGGTGGTCACAGATATCCTCTTCATTTGACTTGGCCATTGAAGTTCTTGTTGAACTAGCGAGTCGTCATGAGGTATGATTCTGCCAAATTGCATGATGTCTATGCATGCAGTTTGATGTGACTGACCGTTTATTTAACTTTTTTTCCCTGTGAAATAGTATACTTTGTGGCTTTGTTCTGTGCTTTACTTGTTTATAGACTTTTTTCTTTTTGTTTATTACATCTGTTTATCTAGTTAATTTTATGCTTGCTTTCATAGGGGCTGCCTCAGGTTTTGTTGTGCAGAGTACCTTTTCTTAAAGAAATGCTCCTTCTACAAGCTCTTACTGGGGGAGATGTGAAGGTGATTGCTGGTCTTGCATGTTTGATGTCCGAAATTGGGCAGGCCGTAAGTATTCTGTATGGTCTCATGGGCCTCCAATAGTAATATTCTTATTAGACCATTCTTTAGATTTATTATCAGACATATGTATTTATGCTTAAGCTTATTATACTCACACACACACACACACACATACACATTGTGCATTACTTCACTAAGGCAAGTCCTTTTTTGGCACCTTACGCCTCAGGCGGTATAAGGTTTCTGGCCCCTTGCATGCACCTTGCACCCTGCTCCCTTGTAAACACTGTTTTATGTATAGGTGGATAACTTTGTGTTGGGCATCTCATTGCTTTTAGTGATGTTGTCCAAGGTGGCTTATCTTCAACTCACTTTCTTATTAACCTTTCTCACTTTAATATATGCTAGGCACCATCTTTGATTGTAGAGGCAAGTGCTGAGGCACGTGCACTGACGGATGCTCTGTTGAGGTAATGTGTTGACCTATAAGCCTGCAACTCACCAATCTTATTAGCATTCTGATATTGTTGCGGAAGCTGGTGAATATGTTTTTCACGTATTCACCCTTTGCCTTGCCTTCATAACTATGGTCAAATGAGTAGACAACCATTTGCTTGGGCAGGCTTTTATATGGTAACTAATTTGAAAATTGGTATTAAAAGTTTATTAAACATGCCTGTATAAGTATAATGAGAATCGCAAGAGGGATCACAATTTGAAAGGGTCCATGCTAATATGAATTTTCTTCTACAGTGTACTGGTTTTTTGTCTTTGTTTTGGTAGCTTCTGCTTTTAATTCATTTGTTTCATCGAGGCATCCTTATAATTCCTGATTTTGTATAATCTGTCGTTTTTGCTTTCAGCTGTGTGGCTTTTCCCTGTGAAGACTGGGATATTGCGGACTCAACTTTGCAATTTTGGTAGTTCCCGAGACACTTCTGCTGAAAGAAAGCTTGTTTTTCAGTATAAATGTTCTCTCTTTTGTTGAATTTTGTTATTTAGAGGCTCAATCTTGTTTCATTTTCAGGTCTAGTCTTGCAAGCTATATACTTAGTCTTGATGTTGATGGGACAAATAAAATAACTGTCGAAGGCATGTTTTTTTCTGTATTCTCAGCATTACTTGATGCTCTTTTACTACGTGCTCAGGTTATTTCCTAGTCCTTTACCTGCTCTCTGCAAACTTTTTTTCCCCCTATCTTATGAAAATGTGAAAGGTTAATAGGTGTAACCACGATGTGTAACTATAATGTTTGCACTGCCAGTCAATTTACTTATTCGGAAAAATAAGATTTTAACATATGTATTGCTCAACTGGTTTGACTAAATTATATTTTCAGTTTTGCAAGTTAATTGTATTAATGTCTTGCGTCTTAGTCTAGAGAGCAAATTTTTTGGTTGAAGCAAGCTTAAGGGGCAGAGGGAACTGATTTACATGAACATAAAATTTTTGGGTCTAAGGTTGGATCTGAGATGCATATTGTGTTCCTTTTTTTTTTTTTAAATATCTGCTTGAGTTGCTGTATTCTGTTTGAATGCTGAACCTACTTTGCAGTGGAGGGCCAATAGGACACCTTTTGGGCTTGTGTTTGGATGAATGCTTTTCGAAACCTTAATAGAACTCTAGCCAAGTGATGTAATTGGCCTTTTGCAATTTGAATGCTTCTTGAACATGAAAACCATTTTAGAAGTATCTGAATGCTTCTGCAGGGATGCCATAGTCTATCTGCTTTTCACTTTCTTGAATCTCATTCTTACTTTAATGGTTGTCTCAAGGGCTGAATCAGTGCTCCAATTTAATGTAACTTTACATTGAATATGACTTAATAGCATTTTTTGTTCTGTGTGTGATGCGTGCGTGTGCATGTTGATGTCTGGTTTACTAGTAATATTTGAAAATAGAGACTAATATGTTAAAATCATCTTTAATAGGTGGATGATTCTACATTTAATGATGAGAGTGGAACTTTTGACTTGCCTGATGGTCTTGTCCAGTTTAGGATGAATCTTGTTGAGCTTTTGGTGGATATATGCCAACTACTACAACCCGCTACATTTGTACAAAAGGTGCTGATTCTGTATTATAAGCTATGTTTATACATTTCAACTGGTTTGGAATTTGTTCTTGTAGATGATATCTCTTGTATAAAGCTGAATTTCATCGTTTATTGGTTGAATTATTTTTTATGCTTGTTCAAATATTCGTTTTGTTTTTGGTCCAAGTTTAGTAGTAATCACTGCAGTCTAAGAATCATCATGGCTTGACCTTAATTTCCTTTCTGCTATGACATATTTGTGGAACTCTGCCTCAGTTTATGTTGCCTGCTTATCTATTTGCAATATGATAAAAACTAATAGTTCTAGCAATGTTGGCCTTTTGTCCTTTCTATGCGGTTACCTTTTTGGCTGTAGTTGCTTCCATGCAGAGTATCGTGCTCTTTCCATCATATATATTTTATTCATGTTTCAATTTGCAGCTTTTCTTCAGTGGTTGGTTTTCCACTAATGTGGCAATACCTTGGAAAGAGGTGGAAATCAAATTGTTTGCCCTCAATGTGGTAAGCACAACATACACCTTTGTACCAGTTTTTGTTTCCTCAGAATGAATTCTTGGCGCATTGATATTCGTTATTTCCAACTTCCTCAGATAACTAAAAATCTTGCATTTATAAATTATTTGCTGACTGATCCTTATAATTGGTGTTCCTTTGAATGCCGCTTTATTTGCCCTTTAATCTTTGTCATGAATACCTACCAACTCCTATTGACTGTTTTTACTGCTTGAGCTATTCGTCAAGGAGGTTGTATATATTCGATCTTTATTTGTGCAATGTAACATGTGTATGTAGATATTTGCATTTAATTAATTTGGGTAAGTCCTTTTTTCTTGCACCTTTCTTGAAGCTATTTGTGCTTTATCTTTATTTAAGTCATGCTTGTCATTATTTGCTGTTCTAATGTTCAAAGCGCTCTAGCTTTTTCTAGCAGCTGTTAATGTGAGATCAAACTAATGTTATATTCCTGTGCGAGTCCTTGTGGGAGGTTTTGTAATTGTTTCATTAGAGATGTGACGGGGGGATACATCTTGATTATTCACAACAATATTGGTCCTAATAATTTCTTGGTACATTAATAATGTAGAAGTCCTGCAATTGCAGGTTTCTGAAGTAGTCCTGCAAGGAGGCCAAACTTTTGATTTCTCAGTGGTTATGCAGTTAGTGACAGTATTGTCTTCCTGGTCTTCTGATGAGCTCAAGGGATTCATGTGCATTGTATGTCAGTTTGTTATTCGTTAATTTGCAATAAATATTATTTGCAATGGTGAGTTTGTTGAAAAAAATGTATTTGCTCAGGAGGATTTTTCTTTTTAACTAGGTTTACAGAACAGTTGCAGATGTTATTGGTTCCTATTCCAAGTTGATATCTACCGTGGAAACTAATGCTAGACCATCACTGTAAGGAGGCCATTTTCTATTGTTTAGCAATTATCTGCTCTCTTACTATTAGATATAATGTAGTAACCTTGCCCGTGTTTTTACATAATCATTTTGCCTGTTATGGTAGGGAAGAGGAAAGAAAAAGGATAATTTCTTGTGCAACACTCATCATCAATCTATCTGTGATGCACCGTTTCATTGTTTCACTAATTTGCTACTTCCAGATTATTTCTTGCTGCAGGGATTTCAGAACCTCTGTCCTCAAATGCTTGTGCCTCTGCCCTCCGTAAATTATGTGAAGAGGTTTCTGCTGTGATTTATGAGCCATCAAATTTGGATATCTTTATGTGGATAGGGGAGGTAACTATTTTCCTTGTTCTTTTATATGGTAAAAAGTGAAAAATACTTGATTCTTATTGCGGTTAAGTTCCTGGATCTATTTGACATGTATTCTCTCCAACCCAAATCATTTGTGTTCGTTTACTGTTTGCCTAAGCATAGTTTTAATACAAAACATAGAACTGAAGATCAACAGGTTGTGAACTTTTGGTTGCCAAAATTTTTCCTTATTTTGTTGCTTTAGTTTATTTTTTTTTCTTGTGTTCATTTTCCTCTTTCTATATCTTCAGTTGCTTTAATATTTCAAATCGAAATTAGATAGTTGCTAATTATATTGTTCATTATTGTGTTTTCTGATTTCTTTATCATCTCTTCTTGCAGGCTTTGGAGAAGAAGTGTCTTCCTTTGGAAGATGAAGAAGAAGTTGTCACTGCAATCAGTCTGGTCATTGGCCATGTTTCTAACAAGGAGCTACAGAACAACTTGTTGTCTAGACTGCTATCATCTAGCTATGAAGCTATTCGGAAACTTGTCAGTTACTTTTTATAGTACTTAGTTTATTATTATAGTTCTGTGGTTATTTTCCCATTCTGTCTTGTTTCTAAAGGTTGTGTTAACTGGGTTATACAGATTTCTTTCATGGTACTGCAGCAAATAGTTGGCTTTAAATAGTTTAAATGCTGCTGAATCATGAGAATGATTTTGAGGGAGCTAACCAAAAAATTTGTCATTTCTTTTAATGGATGTTTCATTTTCCGCCTACTATTGTAGCAATTATCTTGATGTATTGCAGTTTGATATAGTAAATTTGCATCATGATGGTGGAGTGAAGAGAGTTCACAAGTACATTTTAGTTATAATATAAGCTGAATGTTGTAGAGAGGGGTTCTGTGGTGTTGGATGCTAATCTGATTGGAAAGAGAGATGTAGTAGACATAAAAGCTGAGAGAGCAGTTGGCAGATGAGAATGAATGCATGTCAGTAGATTATATTTGCTTAGTTCTTGATGTCACCATCTATTCACCATTTAGCTCCTTTTGAATTTTATCATGGAAGCAGCTTCATTTTATTGCTGTTGATGTGAACTTTTGCATACTGTTATTTACAATTCTAAAATTTTGAATTACAACTAACAGCTTAATTTTTTCTTTCAGATTGAAGATGATAGTAGCCGTTCTCTAAGACAGAGTCCTGCTGCTTATACACAAATTTTGGGCTTTGCAACAAGAGGGCTGCACAGGTAGTCTCTTCAGAGTAATGAATTGGATATCACACTTTACTCAGCGCAATTTTTTGCAATCATTGGTGGAGTTTCATGTAGGATATGTGGATATTTGAATTTGAGGTGTAATCTTTTTTTTTTTGTCTGATTTTCAGGATGGGAATTGTCTTCAGTCATCTGGCAATGCCTCTGCAGGCTTCCACTGATAATCCAATCATTGCAGTAATTAGTGTTTTTTGGCCTATGCTGGAGAAGCTTTTTAAATCAGAACACATGGAGAACAGTAGTTTATCCACTGCAGCTTGTCGTGCTCTTTCGTTAGCAATTCAATCCTCAGGTACTGGACAAAGTTCCTCCTTTTTTCTTTGCTTTTTGTAAAATCAACCAACTTTGGGGTTTACTTTGAGGGGGGGGCATGGAGTCTTTTGATTGCATGATGCTAAAATGCTGGAAGTTGCTTCATCATGCAGGCCAGCACTTTGAAATGCTACTGCCCAAAATATTAGATTGCCTGTCAACGAACTTTTTGTCATTTCAAAGTCATGAATGCTACATCAGAACTGGTAAGTATTTAAGCTGTAGATTTGAAGCAATTGGTACAATTAGGTATTATGGTACTTCTTTTTCTAAAATTTTTTTTTTTTTGTCATAAATATAAAAACTCTCTTTTGTGTTTGATTTAATACTAAATGCTCAACACTTAACTGAATTATAGCCCTTTTGAATTATCACAGCTCATGATCGAAAAATTAGCAAAAATACAGTTGCAGACACTTAAGACAGTGTGTCTACTTCATTTTTACTTATTTCCTTCACATGATCTACTTGACTATTAGTTCTGAACCAAAATGTGGAGTAATACTTTAGTTTTCTTATTTATCAGTGATGTCTTTGGCTGGTGTTTTTCAAGTGATACTATGACATGGATGCTATTTGTTTTCTTTTCCCGATTACAAGTAAATATGGCACATGGCATGCTTTAATGACATCTCAAATGCTCACACACACATTTATTTTATATTACAGTAGAAGCCGCATTCAGTGAGCCTTTTTTTTATAAGAAATTTACTCTTTGTCAGCTTCTGTTGTTATCGAAGAGTTTGGTCACAAAGAGGGTTATGGTCCTTTGTTCATTAGCACATTTGAACGATTTACTCAGGCATCTTCAGTAATTGCCCTTAACTCTTCATATGTATGCGACCAAGAGCCTGACCTAGTGGAGGCCTACACAAATTTTGCATCAACATTTGTTCGTGGCTGTCATAAGGTGTAGTATACATCTTATTTCTCTATTATCATGCTTTTCTTGGTATTGTTTTTTTCTGTTATCGGAAATACAATCCAGGAAATGTACATTTGGACATTTTATTAAAACTTACCTTCTACAAGGAAATCATCTGAATATTATGTTTCTTGCTGTTAAATAAAATCTCAGGAAGTATTGGCTGCATCTGGTGCTCTTCTAGAAATTTCTTTTCAAAAGGCGGCTATATGCTGCACTGCTATGCATCGTGGGGCAGCACTTGCAGCTATGTCATACTTATCTTGTAAGCACTATATGTTTTAACTACTCCTTGCTTCCATGTACCTTTGGGATCAAAGATAAGAGCCATTAATTATAATACTCTGTGGGGTCTGACATCCTAAAATGGTTACAATCAAAATCATGTTATATAAGGAAACAATCAACTGATGTCTGCAGTTGCATTTTTGTCCTCAAAAATACCCAATCTTTGCAAATCGAATCAACTAATTTTCTTTTCTCTAATGTGGAGACGCAAATGTTCCTTGACTTTCAATATTGGAGCTTCACTCGGGGTGGATGTTAGTAGGAATTTAATGTTCACTCTGTGGTATGATGCATCACTCTGTTTTATCCCTGCTATAGCATTTGGCAACGCACAACATGCTTCAGCAATTCCAGTTCATGTATCTATTGCTGTACTAAATTAGATTTTTTTAAGGTTCTCTGGCATTGGCAAATGGGGATGAACCCACAACACAGGCACACATATAGATGGAGTCTGTTTACACAATCAGATCACTGAATTGTAACTCGTGTTAGTGATGATAATTGGTTGTATTCATTCTTTAGGTGTACTTGTGCTAGCCTTTTCTTGATTGTTCTTGTTTTATCCTTTTTTGTTTTGCATTTACATTCTGTTTTGCTTTGGGTCTTTTAGGTTTCTTGGAAGTTGGCCTGGCTTCTTTATTGGAATCAATGACCTTTTCTCCTGAAGGATCATTTGGTGCCACGGCAATTCAAGTTATCTCTCATAGTGGGGAGGGACTTGTATCAAATATAGTTTATGCTTTACTCGGTGTCTCAGCAATGTCACGGGTAAATGCAATGTTCTTGAATCTCAAATTGATTAATAACTGCATTCATTTGAAAACCCCTTCCTTGTTTTGGAGCAAAGTCCTGATGTTATATGATGGATCATTCCATTACATTTAGATTTTAATTAAAGGGCCTCAACTGATATTTCATTATGAACTTGGAAATTTTAATTCCTAGGTCGTCTTCTGTTGAAGTATTGAACTGATAATGAGAGAATGTTTGGTGCACTTGCATCATCTTTACAATTAGATTAGAGGAAGGGTTCAAGAATACATCAACTTGTTAGGTGATGGTTTGGGGGTAAGGTTTTATTTACTAAGAGATCGAGTAAGGTACGATAAGGCAAATGAGGAGAAGTGAGTTTAGTGAGGGCTTGGAGAGAGCTTTAAAACCATTGTGGCTATCCTTCATCCCTTGCTAAATGAAGGTTAGAGGAGGTATATATAAGACTAAGGGGATTGTTAATGTTCCCAATAGGTAAGTAATATCAAGATGTTGTACATATGTTGTAAATATGATAAAAGTGCATGTTTAATGAGGCTAGGCGAGTAGGGAAGTATGATGACATGTGGTGGTTAGTCAAATTTCCTAAGTTTGCAGAAGAGTCCTACCAAGCGCCCCATACCAAAACTCTTAAAAAGAGCCCTGGTATTTGTGACTAACCCAGAGATCCTGCTAAAAATTCCCAATATACCCTGGTGATGTAACAAAACTGCAACTCCAGGTGATCCTGTAGTGAAGTAGCTGCATAAGTTGGAGTAAAGGCTAAGCAGTAAAAAAAGTGTCTGGTCAATTAGTCATGCAGCTCTGAACATTTTGTTATGCCAGTGGCATTGCCATAAGAAAAATGTTTTGTAAACTAAAAGATATCTAATTCATTCAAGGACATTTTTTAGATACTGCAGGAAAGTAATGAGTTACCTCTTATGTAATTCAGTGTTCAATAAATTAGTTTGGTAAGCTATATGGAAACAATATTTGTAATTTGCTGGAGGTATTACAAATGGTGTCCTAAAAAGGGTTGTTAAAATGCATATTATGAAAATTTAATGATGCGAGCTTCACATCTTGGTTGGCTTGGACACTTAAGGATTTAATAATAATATTTTGGATATGCGTTTAATCCAGTGTAAAGGCAATGGAGTTGCTCACATTCCATGACATATCAAAGCATCTCATGCATAATTGACTGCGCAAACATATATATCCGTACTCAAAACTGCTGAGAAATTGTGCTGCTTTTTTCTTTTTAATAGGTTCACAAATGTGCGACAATATTGCAACAATTAGCTGCATTTTGCTGTTTGAGCGAGAGAACAACCTGGAAGGCTATTCTTTGCTGGGAATTCTTGCATTCATGGTTAAAAGCAGCGGTATGCATATTGCAATTGCTGTGTGGGCTCAAATTTTACAACTGGAATGTGAATAACGCAGTTATATGCAGCTGACCTAGTCCTATTCATTTTCGGCTAACCCTAATTGGGTGATTAATTGGGTGATTCTGTATCTTAAGCCTTGCAGACTAGCCAATTTCAGACCATCTTTTAATTTTGAATGATTTGATTTTTCCTTTTGACTCGTATCCTGTTAAGATGTTGAGTGTTCTATTTTGGCTTCTCCTATTTGCATCCCATAGAAATTCCAAAATCAATGCAGAGGAAAAGTACCGCTCATTGGGAAATAGCTCCTGCATTGCTAGATTTCGGAATGGTATACGCTGTGTTACCCTGAGTTTGCTGGGAAATTGTTGTTTGTGACTTAACCTGTTACTGTCAGGTCGCCATTGAACAACCTTGCTGATGTGCCAATGCTGAATTGACTTTTACTAGGCTTTTCTTCTTAAATGCTTTTATTCCAATAGGCAGCTTTCATGGCTAGTTTAGGCTTATGGTAGTCACTCAAAAAAGAGACCTCGCTATCTGATGCAGTCGCTTGAAGTTTTGATTCTAGCCAGGGATGGTAAAACACTCCTGGCCCTGCCCTGCTCCATTGCCATCCCTAATTCTAGGGCTGAAATATGTATTCGAGCATGTGCATGTTGTGAATTCCAATAGCAAACACTCCACTGTTCCGCATAGGCTATATTTGAATGATATTGTGCTACTGTGGGGGAGAAATGTAATTTGAATTGCTGTCTTGGTTCAATCTCATATTTTCCTTGAATTTGATCTGTTTTGCCAGGTGCAGGCTCTTCCAGCTGACTATCTGAAGCAGGGAGAAGCTGAAACGTTAGTGCCGGTTTGGTTGAAGGCCCTTGCCGCTGCTGCTTCAGATTGTCTTGAGAGCAAGAGCTCCAATGGAGGAAAGAGCGACGATTATGGGCGTATGCAAGGGAAAGGAGGGAGAGTGCTGAAGCGAGTAATCCGGGAGTTTGCTGATGGTCACCGCAATTATCCCTAATTTCACTTGACTGGAAATGCCAAACCCACAGATAAAGAAGAGTGTCAGCCTTCCTGCAGCTTTTGACATATTGCTTGAAGCTTTTATTACTTTGATTTACAAATGTAATTAGCTTGTTTTTCTTTCAAGCTCAGTCGATTCTCTTGGAAGTTGCCATTGGTGCCATTGTTGGACTCTCCCATCCCATCTCTTTGTACAGCTTATTGCCCTCCCCGCCCCCACCCCCCCACCACCCCCAATTTTGTTAAGACATTATGATTATTTGTCAGGTTAGGAATTTGTGCGAGAGCAGCTGAAAATGGGGAATTCACCTTTTTTGTTTTTTTTTTCCTTGCATATGCCAGAGAATGAATACATACATACATACATGTACTTGAAAGGGGTGTCATCAATCATGTAATCAGCGATTTCTATTTTCATTTCCTGACTCAAATTATCATTGTGAGATTAATAATACAAGCTATTATTCATTTGTAGATACTTTCGCAGTTTTGATTAGGGTTAATAATGTTTCATTTTGAGGTTAATGTGCAATATTTTAAATTTGTAGAATCAGATTGAATAATATATCTAACCGAATTGGTTTGAAACGAACTTAATATTTATCAGTTTTTAATGTTTTCATGATATCTGGTTTAAAAAACAGGTAGTCCTTATAGAAGATATAGATTGGTTGTGAAAATAAGAAGAAATAGAAATTACAATATATATATATATATATAAATTAGGAAAGCATATATTTTAAGTAAAGATGGTGATAGGTTATTGGCTCAAGTTTGAATATTTATTCAATATTTAAGGTGGATTGGGTAAAATATATTGGAGAGTTGGATCTTGAGTTAAATTTTGATTTCAACATTTAAGGTAGAGTTTATCTCAACTTATTTTACAGTTATATAATATTATTAATTTTATATTTTTATATATTATTTAATTTTTATCATGTAAAAAATTAAATATATATAATATTTTAAGATAAATATTAAAATATATTAAATTATTTATATTTTAAAATTTATTAAAAATATTAAATTAATAAAAATTAAATTTAAAAATAATATGTTTTTTTTTTTACAAAAATATGGAAGAGTTCTAAACGATTTTGGACTCATAATTTATAAATATAAATAGAGATAGGTAAAACCAATGTTTCAGATGAGACCAGCCTTGCTCAGTCCGGCCACGTTTAATTTTATATTAAAGAGGGCTTCTAGGTTAACGTGAAATAGGATTTAGGGTTTTTGAGAAACTGACAAATAGTTTTGCACGCCGAGTTGTGGTTTATTATTTTAAATTTTATGTTGTTTTTGATTTAGTCCCTAAAATCTATTTCATCCGCCATTATATCTTTTATCCGAATCTGAACGTAATACTACCCAGATTAATTTACAAGTGAAAAACCTGTGAAAAGAGTTATATATATTGTGGTTGAAACGAAAGCAGATTGTGGAATCGTGGGAAGCGCGATTAATCGAAGGTTCGGGTGCTGGCTTCATTTGATTTGATTTGATTGGATCCGATTCGATTCGGTTCTACCCAAACCCAGGCCAGGCAGGTAAACAAATCAAATGCAGATTGTGGAGTTTGACTTTTTTAGTAAAGAGCAACATCGATTACATTAGATTAGGTTAGGTTAGATTAGATTTCCCTGATTAGTTCAATCAATGGAATCTGGAAGATGGAAAGAGGGTTTGGAGGCCGAGTACAAAGTGGTGGCAATTCTGCTTGTTCCTTGCTTCATAAATGGCATGACGGTCTCTGTTTCTTTTTTTTCTCTTGTGCATTACATTACAGGAAATTAAAAAGGGTTTTAGACAATTACTTCTCCGCCCCATTCGGAACGCCTTTGCAGGGAGAAAAAATGGATCCTGCTGCTTCTCGCTACCCTCTTCAGCAAGGATGGGATAATAACAGCGTAATTGCGGTTTCCTCCTTTATAAATCACCTATATGGGATCAGTCTCTCATCCCTTATACAAATATGAGACAAAGCCCTCCGGCAGTCTGGATATGGATTCTCCATTTGCCTAATTTGTATTTCTTCCTCGCACTGACATAGCTTATCTCTTGAATCCACAGGCTCTTGATGGGTTTTCTGCCATTCATGAACCCAATTTCCGGTGAGTGCTCCCCGCTACTGATCATCGTCTCCAATGTCATTTACTTCCAGTGGTTCTAACACTTGATAGTTAGATATTCTGTACCCTTTTTTTTGTGCTTCAAGAAATTATGTGACAACAAGATGTAATTTTGTGTTTTTCTCTTTTGCTTTAATGCTGCCATGCTAATTTTGTGATTTCATTCTCTGTTGAAATACTTGTTTACATCAGCATTGTTTACACCAACATTTGGCTTGATTATGCTGCATTTTATCTTTTCTCTTCTAATCTCTTTCTTACTGTGACAGGGTCCGTGGTTCTTATGATGAGAGGAGATTTCTAGGTGAAAGATATTCAAGGGATGATGTCTATCCAAGAAGTGCCTACCACCGAGATTTTCCGGAGAGGGATAATTACCCTCCGCCTTCAGCTGCTGGTATCAGGTCTCAGTCAAGGGGGAGAAGTTACGAGGAAGAATATCCCCGTGATATGGATTCTAGGCATCATCAGAAGACTTATGTTGATTCATATAGGGACTTGGATACATTTTGTGATCATGAGATCAGATCATTTCAAGATTTTGATAAGTTTCAGGATGGCTATTGGGGTGTTGACAACTTTCGTGATCATGAATTTGACAGGCCCTCTAGGTATGGGGGACGAGAATGGAAGGACTACTCAGATGATGATTATGATTATAGGACCCGCATTACCCATCAGAGCAGGGACGACATCCGTGAGAGGAATTATGAATACAGTCGACATAGTTATGATTCCGATCACGAAAGAGGTAGTCGCAGAGATGGTAATTGGAGGAAGCGTGAATCCCGTGATCGAGATCGCTTCAGTAGAGAGAGAGATCAGATTCCACATAAAAGGCATGAGAGGTCTCGGTCACGATCCCATGGACGTGATGATCGTCCTAGATCAAGGTCACCTCGAGTTCGAAACTATGGGCGAAGCCATCGAGAGGACAGCTATGATGATGGTCGAAATGATAAAACTGAGAAGCAAAGGGACAGAGAAGAGAAATATCAGCTGGAGCATTATTCTGCGGTGTGCTTCATTTTCCATGTTGCTTGTACTTACTATTGCTTTTGTTTTACTCTGTGAATTTGGGTAAAGATTGCACTTTCTTGCAGGCACCATCTGCAACTGTTGTTGTAAGGGGTCTTTCACACAAAACAACAGAAGAAGATCTTTACCAGATTCTTGTAATATTTTGTTCTTTGTTTTTGTGTAAATATAATTCTGTCACTAGATATACTTGATATACTGAAGTAACGTTTCTCTGTTTTTTTATGGCCATCAGGCTGAATGGGGGCCACTTTGCCATGTTCGTGTGATCAAGGAACGAACCTCTGGCATTTCCCGTGGATTTGCTTTTATTGATTTTCCTTCTGTGGTACCTATCATTTCTTACTAGTTAATGCTTTTTGTTCGGTTTATTGAATGTTATATGAGGGAAATTGCTTCTGGAACAGGGGGCAGCACGCAAAATGATGGACAGAATTGGTGACGATGGTCTTGTTGTGGATGCTAGGAAGCTTTTCTTTCAGTACAGGTAAATTTTCTTCTTATGATCATGATTGCAGTTTTTATATGGCACAGTCTTTATTAACATTCTTTTGTTGCCCTCTGATACGAGGTTTTATATAAAACTTTTATCATCTTTTTTTCCCCTCTCTAATTCCTTTGTTAGTTTGATAGTAGAAAATGGATTTATAAGGGTTTTAATGAAATATAATTTGATTGGAGATCAAAAGAGTGGCTGAAAATTAAAAGATTGTTAATGGATAATGCAACATATCTGCAAAGCAGCAAATAGGGAACATGAGAACCTAAGACATTTGTCAAAGAATGCCTCTTTTATTTAATTGCAGAAATGCTTCTGCTTAACTGTAAGTCTTAAAATAAAAACTGAATTACAGAACTGATTTAAACATAAAACCATGCTTTAACCTTTGGATTCCCATATTATGATGTACCATGCAACGGAAATCTTAAATCACTAATATTTTCCCCCTTTATATGTGTGAAGTATATTGTGTTCATATTTGTTAAGCCTGGATCACTTGTGTTGATGCTGGTTGATTGATTTTAATATTATCTAAAGCTTCTGTACCTTGAGGATGAATATTATTGAAATAAGTACTAAATGTTATTGAAAATTTCATTTGTTTCCCTCTGTTACACACACACACACACACACACACATTCATATGCATATACATTTATTGTGAATTCTGACAATTAAAGAAAAAAAAAAAGAAATCCCGATATAATGGTTTTCCTACAATGTGTTCGCATGCTAAACTATTTCCATGTTGAAATATGTTCTGTTACAGTATTAAGCCAAGTGGGGGCACCAGTGAACCTTCTGGTCATGATAATGCTGTGAAATTGGGTCACTCAAACGATAAGAGTGCCACAGTACCTTCTGATTGGATGTGCACAATTTGTGGATGTCTCAATTTTGCACGTCGAACTTCATGTTTTCAGGTCAGTTTTTCTTTACCACTCTATCTGATTATTTTTTATTTACATAATCAACTGATTGAAGTTGTCTTTCAGTGATACATTGTTAGATCACCTTCCTGCCATCACTAGCCAGAAGTAGATAGTTACAGTTGGCTAGCTTCATGTGCCATTGGATGAAAGGCATATCAAAAAGTCATGCTAGGAGCTAGGGTAGGGATGTACATGGATAGTAGATGTCAAAATTTGCACACTATGCATTGTCTGTTGAAACTTGATATGATTATGTACCCAAGTTTGACTACTGAATCATACCATTGTTGATCTATTTCTTTTACTCATTGTGCATTAGGTTTGGTGTAAATCTGCAGCTTTCCTAATGATTATGTCTAAAGATTTTGCCAACTGAGTTGGTGCTAAATTGATGTGTCCTTTCTTTTAACTTTCTATACAGTGTAACGAGCCACGTACTGATGATGCTCCAGCAGCTGACATATCAAATTCAACATTGTTAGGAAAGAGAGGATCTGAGTTAGGTTGGTATCAGATCTTATTTTGATATCTTATTTTGAGCAGGCTTTTATCATTTTGTGTAATTGTCACGTCTTATTAAGTTGATATGTAATTAGGTCCAACCCATGTATTGGTTGTTCGCGGGTTGGATGAAAACGCTGATGAGGAAATGATTCGTTATGAGTTTTCTAAACATGCCCCGATCAAGGTATGCATTTTTATCATGATAGTTGTTTGAAGAAAACTCTCATTTTAGCATCTGCAAAATCTTGTGGACATAATCTGCAGGATCTTCGCCTTGTTCGAGACAAGTTCACCCATGTTTCCAGGGGATTTGCTTTTGTACATTTCCATTCGGTATGACTCGCTTCTTTATGGCAATTTAGCCGCTCTCTTGATAGTTAAAATACAAGTACAAAACCTATAAATAAGAATGTGTTCTAAATAAGTTGACTCTTGTATTAATATGATTATATGCCACTAATATGATAAACATTGGTCCTGCTTTAAGTCACTTTTAGAAAGAAAGTTCGAGGATGTCTATTCCCAAATTTATTTGAGTGCGGTGCACTTCCCTAGAGAAAATAAATAAAAAATTTGATGCTAAAAATTTAAAATTTCTGATCTCTTTTGTGCACATGGGTACAATTGTTTGTACATTTATGGGAGAACTTTTTTTTTTCTTCTCTTTCTTTAAAGCTAATAATTAACATTTTTGGTTTTCGTACTTTATTTTTATTTCATGGTAAATATCATTCATAATAGCAGAGGCTATTCTACAAGTAAAAGAACAGTGCTATTTTTCCAAATATTATTTCACTAATCCTGCAATGTGACATATGAAGAATGCCGCAAACTCTATGTTCTCTTGCACAAATGAACAGAGCATCTTTTCTGTTGGCGAGGAACAGAAAATAT
>JBBYHK010000022.1:2292701-2304040 GCA_038382065.1 Adansonia grandidieri
TTTATTTTATTATTTATTATATATTTTAAAAATATTTTTATAATTAAATTTAAAAAATATTAATTTTATTATTAAATAATAATTTAAATAAAATCAATTGAAATTAAAAAGAAAAATCATCCGAAACCATCTGAAATTGTCTCATTTTCACAAATAGACTCAGGAGAATAAAATCTTGTTAACTCTCGTGAAAACAACTTTACAATATTACTATTTATCACCCAACCCACTATTTAATAATGGCTAGAAAAGCTATCTTTTACAATTGTACGATAATATGAGCCGTCGTATTCTGATAGCGGCATCACCAAATCAAGCAATTATGATAAAAAAAAAAGAAAGAAAAAAGTCCTAACAAAATGGACTTATTCCATACCATTTTAGATGAGTTTCTATGCTTTTTTTTTTCTCTTTTCAATTACAATTTTTTGGATAATTACAATTTTATTCTAACATCTGATTAACAATATTGATATACGTAAATGTGAACAAATGAACACCCTCGACATCCGATTTATTATTATTATTATTATTTTAAAAATATAAAAATAAAAATATTTAGTAGGAATTTTCTTTTAAACTTTAACAGGATGGCTTTCGTTTAAGAAAAACAACACATTTAATTTTACTAATATTTCTTAACTTCTTCGGTTTTCTTTTGTTAGAAGAGAAATTAAGATTTATTTTTTAGTACAAAAAAAGCTTAGACTTGAAAATAAATAAAGTAATAACAGATAATGAGATTCAAATTAAAAATTTATTAAATACTTTTTGATAATAATAATTATATAAACAAATAAAATTAAACTTTAAATTTAAAAAATTTTAATATAAAAAAATAATAATAAAATAAAAACGAGCGAGGTTAGACCTAAATATTACGGGCAAGGCCCAAGCTCACCTAAGTCCATCCAGGCTAAGTGACAACAATAGTTTGATCTATTGACCTTTTATTTTTTTTTATACTTTAACAAATTATTATTGTTATTATTTTTGTGTGTGTGTGTGTGTGTGTTGAGGGGGGGGTTCCAGAAGTGAATCCAACTTTTCAATGCTAGGAAAAAGATGAACAATGAAATGAAAAGAGGGCGGAAAGAACTATGCGTGGGTATTTGTCAGTAAAGGAAAACATGATATAAGATATTTTACGTAAAATCAAAATCAAAATCAAATCCAACATAATAGAGCACTAACTATGCCCATCCTTTTCGATTAAAGCCTTTCCTTCATTCCTTTGCATATATGCATCCAATTATTGACAACCTTTTTCTTTTGTTTTTTGCAATAATGACGGCACCCACAATATTATTTTTAATGTCAAATCAAATTTTATCATCCAGTCTCCAACCATCCATAATATATTTATATTTTATTTTTTAAAAAGAAAAAGTAAATAAAGAGTATCAAATAGCGTAAAGAACAATTATATTTGGAAAACCAAGGAATGGATTTACTTTCTTTTTTCGAAAAAAATATGGATTTTACTTGATAGGAAAGATGAAAAGAATTAAAGATGAAGTACATTTTAATTTGAGGGTTAAAATATGAAGTAAAAAAGTAATTATTAGATTAATAATGTTTTTTTTATATTTAATCTTTTCATCTTTTTCTACTAAGTTAAAAGAGAAATAAAAAAATAAATTAAATGTTAAGCTTAACAAGTTAAATTGTCATAGGGTTTAAATTTTGTAAATCAATAAAATCTTTTTTTTTTTTTTTTTTTTGCAATGCCAAATTTTTTTTTTTGATTTTCCGAATTCATTGATGTTATATTTAGGAACGTGAATTTAAAAAAATTAGATTTAGGTTTCATTTATTACATAAATTGTGATAATAAAATACATAAATTATATATAAATTAGTTAAGCTTCTACATCTAAAAAGTATGAATTTTAAATTCACAAATAATTATAGATATTTTAAAATTCACTACCTAATAAACATATAAAAAAAATCATGAATTTGAAAAATAATCATATGTTTTATTACACAGCTTATACTATTTTGAAATTTAAATTCATCTTTTGAAATTTAAGTTCCATAATTTGGATAAACACCGCTAGTGCTAGATATATTATTATTATTATTATTATTATTATTAAAGAATAATCAATTTGATTAAGTTGTTATTTTTATACTACCGTGTGTGTATATATATATGTATATGTAAAACCAAATCTTCAAATTTTTTTGTGTAAATTTTTAAGCTGATACTATGTATAAAAACTATCTATAAGTTTAATTTTCAAAATAATTTTTTAAACACCTTTAAAAAAAATACCAAAATCCAAAGACATGATGATAGAACAAAGACTGAGTTGCTCTGTTCTTTCTTCTAAACTCTAATTGTAGTATTTACATATTTTAGGGATGTAAAAGTCTATATTCGAATGGGTATGCTTTACACAATTTAAGTCCAATTATAGTTTTGAGTTTGTTATGTCATTTTTATTTTATATATTATCTTGATAATTCCACTATAGTTTTTATATATAATAAGGTTGATTGGTTGGTGACATTATGAGTTATAAATTAATATGCATACTATATTTATAATCTAAATTGAATCAAGTTGAACTGGTTAAATTATGATATTTAAAATTCATTTATTTCATTATAAATGATATTACATGATAATATTATTTTAAAATTTATAAATAATTTGTTTTTGAAAGAAATGTGCGATCTTAAAAAAAAACTTTCACATTTGTAACACTCGTGACGCGACACGTTACGTAACATTTACAACACTCGCATTCGATTGCATCTACGACTAAATTTGGGATTTAAATCTATGATATATATATATATATTGATGAATTAAAATAAACTTACGAATAAAATAAACAAACAAAAATTTGAGTTTGAATGAAAAAAGAACTTTTTTTTTTCAAATAGCACTTTTGCTTAGGCTAACGAAGAATTTGTGAATAGTTTAATTTTTATTCATATATAAAGCCAAACAAAAGCAAATTTTTATGTTCATTTATTCAATGAACGAGTTCAAATAAAGTAAATACTAAGATTAACGAATTAAAATATAGTTTTTCATATTCATTCGCTCCATCGTCATCACCGCTGCGCTAAAAGAGTTGTTTACTATTGTACATGTAAATTTTCGTTTCACTTAAATTTTTAAGTAATTATAGGCAAATATTCCCCACTCTCACCGATCAAGTTGAACATAGTTTATTTTCCAGCATTTGAGCTCAAAATCTCCAAATAAAAATAAAATAATAAAATAAAAAAACTTAGGTGTTGAAAAAGTCTCCTCGAACCCACTTTTTTAACATTTGATTTGGATAATGCAGAGTAATCTTTGATTAGCAGTGAAAATGAACGCAAAATTATCCGTACCATATAATTTTTTTTATTTATAATAATTAAGTAGTAATATTTCTTGGCATGGACAAACAGCCAGCTTGTAGAAGGCGGCAAGAATCAACATCTTGGTCTCTATACAGTTTATTCCAAGCATGGCTTGGACTAATTAATTAATAATTCAGTAATAATAAATACTTTTCGACTTTCAAAGGCGGGATAAAGCGAGAATCTGGTCTTGAGGCTGGCCATGGTATCGAGGAATATCGTTGTTGACTTGGGCACTCTTCTTCTCTGTAACCTGGAAACTTTTGGCCAATGTCCTGAGTTGGAATTTCCGTATTTTCCCGGTGGAAGTTTTGGGCAGCTGAGATAGAAACTTCACCTTCTTTGGAACCATGAAATGGGGTAGATTTTTACGGCAGTAGGACATGATGTCGGCCTCCTTCACGTCGTCTGTTTGCCCGTCTGCGGACGCTCTGACTGAGATAAAAGCGCAGGGGCTTTCCCCCCAGCGAGGGTGCGGCATTGCTACCACTGCTGCCTCTAGGACTCTCGGATGCCTGTAAAGAACTGATTCCAACTCGACGCTGCTGATGTTCTCACCCCCAGATATGATTACATCTTTTGATCTGTCCTTGATTTCGAGGTACCCATCTGGATGTATCACGCCGACGTCTCCGGTGAGGAACCATCCGTTCTTGAAGGCCTTGGATGTAGCCTCTTGGTCTTTCAGATACCCTTTCATGATGCTACTTCCGCGCAACACAATCTCCCCTATCGTCTTACCGTCATGCGGCACACTTGTCATGGTTTCCAGATTCTTCACATCTACATCTGCCAGCGTCAGTATGCTGATCCCCTGCCGCGCCTTGAGTTTTGCTTTATGGTCACTCGGCAGATGGTTCCACTTGGACTGCCATTCGCACACCAGGGCTGGGCCGGTGGCCTCCGTCAGGCCGTAGGCATGTGTTACATGGAATCCGAGGGGTTCGATCTTCTCGAGCAGTGAGGCAGGAGGGGGTGCACCGCCTGTGAGTATTTGGACAGGGGAGGCAATCTCCCGGCGCTCGTGTGGTTTGGCCTCGATGAGGATGTTGAACACAATGGGTGCGCAACACATGTGGGTCACTCTCTGAGTGGCTATGTTTCGGTACATGTCGTACGCAGTGGTGTTGCGGAGACAGATGTTGGTCCCACCCCGTGCCGCCATTCCCCAGGTAAAGGTCCAACCGTTGCAATGGAACATGGGTAGGGACCAGAGATACACGGGCTCATTCCCCATTTCCCACCCCAAAATCAAGCTTAAGGTGCTCAGATATGCGCCTCTATGGCTGTAAACAACCCCTTTGGGTTCTGATGTGGTTCCCGATGTGTAGTTGAGGGAAATAGGATCCCACTCATCCTGGACTTCAGTGGGGACGAATCTTGGATTGCCCATGTGGACTAACTGCTCATATTCCAACTCACCCAATCGGACACCTGTGGGAGAGTCTATGTCATCTATGACAACCACCAGTGGAATTAGGGATTGACCTTGTTCTTGTGAATCGGCAATCAACATGCGGAGAGCCTCCCGAGCCAGCGGCACATACTGATAATCGACAAAGAAGGCCTTGGCCTCGGAGTGACGAAGAATGGTGGCGACGTTCTTAGCATCAAGCCTGGTATTGATGGTGTTGAGCACCGCACCAGCCATGGGAACAGCAAAATGCATCTCGTACATCGCTGGAACATTAGGAGCCAGCACGGATACCTACGAAAAGGGAAGTTCTTAATGTTAATAAAAAGAAAACGCTAATATACATGGGAGAGCATCATACATGATGATTGATTGAATCAAACTTACAACATAGTTGCTGAGGATGTTAAGAGAGCGAAGAGAGGAAGCAAGTCGACAGCAACGCTCGAAAGTCTGACGCCAAGTGAAACGAGTTTTCTCGTAAATGACCGAAGTACGGTTAGCATAAGCAGTGCTAGCCCGTTTGAGGAAAGTCAAGGGCGTTAGTGGCACATAATTCGCATCGCATCTCGGAAGTCGGTCCATTGAGATTTGGAAAACGGTTTCTTTCAATTCTTTTCTTTGATTGATTAACAAGTAAATAAAGGGTTTTCCCTTTTTTTTTTTAAAGAAAAAATAGAGCACAATAAAGCAAAGAAAAGAGAGATGAGGAAGGAAGGGGATTGAATTGTGAAGGAATTAGGATCGACTTAGAAATGTATATATAGAATGTGGAATATTGGAAAATAAGAAAAGAACAAAGGAAAAAGGGGTGGTTTTGAGGGGGAAATTGATAGGGAAATTGCTGAGACATTGCAAAGCAGCATATATTAATACTTTACTTACGAGTAGTTTGGAATAAGGACTGTTGAGTTGACCTGAACTACCTTTTGCAGGTTCACACATTGGCAGGCACTAACACTGCGAGTCACCACCAGTCCCCATTTGCTATTTTCTTCTTTCTTTTCCCTTGAATTTTTGTTTTGCAATTGCATATGGGGCCTGCTTGAATTAACGACCAAAGCTAATGGATTGATTGCTGGATTTTTTTATAAGGGTTTGAATTTTATGTATTATTATCTAATAAATTTATATACTATCACTTAATTATATTATGAAATTTTATTAATAAAAAAACAAAATTTTTGAAAATAAATACAACGCATGGCAGTGCAAGAAATATAATATTTTTCTTAATTAATAGCCGCCATTTATATTTATATTATGAAATTTTATTAATAAAAAAACAAAAATTACTTTTAAATGGAAGCATGTGGTTGTTGTTGCATAACAACGAATAATGAAAATTTTTAATGTTCTAATGTCATCGTCACATCCGGGTATATGTATGTATATTATTTAGAGGGAATCAAATATAATGAAATAAAAAAGTTATTTCATTGGAAAACTCAATTATTTGAAAATTCAACACCAATGCTAATTTATACATTTTGTTTCTTTAATTAATGTATGATTGAAGGATTTTTATTTTTTAATTAACTGCGACCATCTATGTTTATATTTATTATATTTCGTCTCAAAATTGTTTTTAATGATTTTTCTACTTAAATATATCCAACTTTGACGTTTATTTATTTTTAGTTATTAAATTAAATAAAATTTTGAAAATGTGTTTTGAAAATTTTTTTAATTTATCAAAAATAAAAAAGTAATATAAAAGCAGTTATTTTAAGATGGATGGAGTAACTAAATTAGGCCTGTATTCTTGTCCTAAAAAAAAATTATTTTGTTCTCTAGTTTTAGTAATTCGATAGTTTGTCCAAAGCAATATTTCAACATCATTTCTTAAAAAAAAAAAGATGCTGGATAGTAGCAACAACTAATTGGAGCTAGGACAGTTGAACTATGGTAGTTGGTACTAGATTGGTATCGATTATATCAATTGGTATATTTTATTTTTTTTTTAAAAAAAATTAAAATGGTACTAATATTATATCATATTTTTATATTGGTCTAAACCAATCATTTTGATACATAATGATTTATTTTGATTAGTATTGATACATACAGACCCATTCGATTGTTTTTTATACATATTGATATGCATTGATCAGTATCAATTAGTACTAGTATATACCAACTAATATTAATTGTCACAAGATTTTTAATTTTTACTTATTTGAATCTTTTAAACAATTGTCGATATTTTTTTAATCATGATCATTTTTATTTTTTTCATAATTAATTTTGCAATGAAATATTCTCTTTTAAGAGAATAAATGATTCTATTAAATACTCTTACAAGAAATTTTTTCTTAAAGTAATACCAACAAGGTTGAAGAAAATTCAAAAATATATATATTTAAATAATAAATAAAATAAATTGAGTAAAAACCCATTTTAATTAAGATTACTTTCAAATAAAATAAAATTAATTGGTACCGTCTTTTAACCTTCGTTGTCGGTCCGATAATATCTTTCTCTTATGTAGCCGCACTTCCAATTTAAGTTTTAAAATATAGACAAGGCCTTTATTTTTTTTTCCTTCAAGAGGCTTAATAAATTTTAATTTTTTTAAAAAAGAAATAATAAATTAATTTAAGAAAAAAACAAGTTTTCTTTTATGTCTAACAGTCAAGTTTGGGAATTCACACTTGACTACACCAACCATCCAAACAAGAACTTAAGGAAAAGGTGGAGTAATAGATTTTGTGAGGTTTGTTTGTGCTAACATTTTCCCACTGCTTGAATTATTTTGTTCAAAAGAATCCCACTACTTTAAGTTAAATCTTAATTTCTTGGAAACTCCAAATACTTATACTAAAAGTCTCTTATCGTTGGCGCCTGGAACTTTTTCCTGCACACGGATATATGACATAATCATAGGATTCAAACCATCAAAGTTAAATTATTAATATTATTATAGTAAAAGAAAAAGAGTGTAACTAATGAGTTATAATTCTCTTAAGTGTTGTGATTGCATTGTGTATTAACAATTTAAACGTTTTTTTTGTTAAAGCAGATGCGACACCAAACAGTAATTGCATCGTGTATTAACAATAAAAATAATTTAATTTTTTGGAAAAATAAAAAGATTTTCTTTTTCTCTTCATTTCCTTGATTTCCTCTTTTAGATTGAAGTCTGCCAAATCTCCGACCGAGTATGGCCCAAGAGATTAGACTCAATCGGTTTGAAATCAAATTACTATGTATTAACAATAAAAATAATAATATTAAATTTTTGAAAAAAATATTTGTTTTGTTGCTCTCTGAATTTCCTCTTTTAGATTGGATTCTGCCGATCACTAACATAGTATGGCCAAGGAGATTAGACTTACTTCTGGAAGCTTGGAATTCGGTTGAAATCAAATCGGAATGCGAGACGTATCCAATTCCAACCTGGTTTCAAGTCTATACCTTTCTATATTTCTCCAAAAAGAAAAATAAAGAAGTCCATACCTCTTATGACCAAACTCGATTGATGATTGGTCGAATTTAGGAGAAAGGAAAAAAATGCATTAAATTTTTTATTTTTTTATTTTTAGAAATGACATTCTAAAAGTAATTACGATGAAATGGCAAAATATTTCACTTCTCAGCATGTGATTGGCTGACAAAACATCATCTATTTTATTTTAAAATATTAACCTTAAAATACAGGAAATAATAGTATTGATAGATATGCCATTACCTATTTTAAAATTAAATAAAAAGAATAAATACTTTACTATAGTTATTCAAGAGCTTAATAAAGTATTGACGATTTCTATAGTATTGTGGGTTCTCTATCCAGACGCATAGTTTAACATATTTTTAGGATCTCGAAAATAAATCCATAATAGAAGATCCATCAACATTTAATGCTGCATTTTGAAATTTTCCCAAGAAATTAAACTTCAACGGTGAATTGAGACACGGAATTAGACCCGTCTATGGCTATGCTACAAGGAATCTAGTGTTGTTGAATATTATAATGGGTCCGATGGCTAAGACCACTTTAGGTCTTAATCAACTGTTAAAGCTTTGTATAGATATGGGCTGATGTGGAAAAGAATATCCACCATGAAATTGTTAGTATTTGTTTAATTAAATCGATAATAATAATAATAATAATAATAAAGGCTTTTCTCGTCTTCCAACTATTTATTAATTTTTTAAATAAAAGAAATAATATTTGAAACAGGAAAAGCCGGCCATCTTGGCACTGTAAACTTCCAAAGAAACTTTTGCGTGCACATCTTTCTTTTGAAAAGCTTGAATTCTTTGTCAAAAGACGAAATAGAAGTTGGACTTGTTCCATTAGCAATTTTCCAGTGGTTTACCAGAGTCTTGGTCAGCCACCATAGATTTGGAAAAAAAAAAAAAAAAAAGACAAAATATTGAAAATAATTCGTAAAATTCCATGAAAACAGCTCCCACCCAAAATAATTTATCTCAAGTAAACTCCTTGGACTCTAAGAAATCAAGAATCTTCATTAAAATAAACTTTTAGTCAAAATATTCTTTTACTTTCAATAAGATTATCATATATTGTATTAGTTTGTATTGCGTATTAGATCAATCAATGATAAGATTAATTATCCAGCCAGATTGAGTTGAACCTAACATATGATTTTGTAATTTAAATTAATTCGATTTAAATTATTATTTAATTAATAAAAAATATTTTTTACTTATGTTAATTTTAAAATTATATAAATATTAATATAAAAATAATTTTTTAATATTTATATATATTTCAAATAATAAACAGATTTTTGCATCGAGGCGGACGTTAATCAAGCATGAACAAATAATTTTTTTTTGCTAATCAAACCTAATCCAATTTATAAGCATCTTTATTTTTTTTCTTTTAACATAGTTAAATTTTAAATTTAAAATAATTATTAGGTATGAAGTTTTTAACTCGACTAACAAAGTTAAAATATTATCACGTATCTTAAATGTATATTTAAAAAAAAATAAATAAAATATATAAAATTTTTTAACTTATTTATAAAATTAAAAAATTTTACTATCAGTATACTTAATAATAATTTTTAAATATATCAAAAACACCAAAAGACCATTTGATGGATTTTTAAAAACGCAGTGCATTAACAAAAGGGTCAGGATTAGGAAGCCATTAATGAAGTACCATTTGTTTGGTTTGAAATTTAAAATATTAAAGTTAAAATGCCAATTGTTTAGAATTTTTAACCATATTCTTAATATAAAAAAAATACTTATTTCCCAAACTATTGTGTTTCTTTAATTCCCATTGTCTTATAGTAGTTGTTACCATGTCATCACTGTATCTTTCTTTTTTCGAAAGGTGGGCTGTTTCCTCCACATCTTTTGGTGCATCACGTGGACTTCACGAAACCATCAACTCTTCATACACGTAGTATATATTCTTGTATCCCACGTAAATATTAGTTATTTTATTTATTTAAAAAGTTTATAGTTTTATATTTTATACATAATAAAATTAAAATATAAATTAATATATAAAATTTATTCAATGTTTAAATATATAAATTTATTACTTTTATTTTTAGTAGAAATTTAAAATTTAACTTTTTTTCATTATTTGTCATATAAATTCATTCTTAAGATTAATGAAAATTTAAAACTCTAAAATTAAAATAATTTATGTAAAATAAAACATTTTTTATCATCAAATAAATATATTTAATGAAAGATTTTTAATGAAATTAAAATTCTTACTTATAAATTGGATAAATTTTATTAATAATAAAAATATATTTACATTGATAATTTAGAAATAAAGTTAATACCTATAACTATTATCATCGGTTTAAAAGATTTTTTCTTCATTCGTATTTTTTTATATATATTAAAAGATAATATAATATATATATATATATCAATTTACTTTTTAATCTATTTTTTCACTACTGGGTGATTGTTTTCGGTAGGAGGTCTCTAACAATTCATCCTTAGTGAAGATAAGTAGCAAATATTTTATATTTTGATATTTACTTTATAAGAGTTTCAAAAACCTTTTTTTCATCTCTATTATTTTTTGGTAAACTCATGCTTTTGTAGCTTTCTTTTTTAGATTTGCAAGCTATAGTTTCTTTCTAAAAAAAATCATGCTTATATAATCTCTTTTGAGATTTGCTTCTTAATTCATGTGATGGGTACATTACTTATGGGTTTATTTCATCATGGACACCATATAGACTTTAACTCAAAAATATACCCTTGTCAACAAAATGCAAGCATGAAATATGGACAATATAATATGATTTCGTGCCAAGAGCACATTTACTTTTTTCTTTTTCAAAAAAATAATTATAAATTCACATATTCTTACATGCTTTAAAAACAATTCTAAAGAATTTCGTTTTGATACCAAGGTCTTACCAAAATAATAATTCATGACCAATTCTAGGCTCATAATTTTTTCAATTCATTACCATTAATATCCATCGTTAGCCGCTTTTTTTTCCCCCACAAGATCACTTGTATTATTTTCTTGTTTTTTATAATTGAAGTTATCAAAATTTGATTTGATTACTAAAATTAAGAGTCTAATACTCTATCAATA
>JBBYHK010000022.1:2304140-2328776 GCA_038382065.1 Adansonia grandidieri
TTTTTAAGCAAATTGTAAAACTTTGATAACCGGAAAGATATTAAAAATATACAGAAACTAAACTTACTCATGTGTCGAGCTACTATTCGAAAAAAATTAAAAATTTAACTTAAATCTGAATTTGATCTCGTATGTTCCGATAGCTCAAATTATTATTTAAAAATAATAAAAATTAAAAATTTATTTTAATATTAATATTTATATATTTTATAATTAAAATTAAAATTAAAATTAAAATATTATTTAATTAAATAAATAATTATTTAAATTAACTTGTATTGTAAAATATTATGCTCAAATTTGAACTCATCCGAATTTTCGATATACCGGGCCCTTCAAAAAGTTTGACTCCGAGGTTGCAGCCGATTGGGTGAGAGCTGATAAAAAAAAAGACAATAACGAAAAGCAATGATTTGATTTTGATGGATCGAGTCTCAACAACGTGAAACTTGTCGGACCTGAATTGTTAATAATAATGATGATATGCTGCGGCTGTGGTTGATGAAATGATGAGCTTTGTTTTCACCCTTTTTTTTTTTTTTTTGCATCGCTAGCATTTGATCCCTTTTTGCATGGTACATTTTGTATATTATTTTATTACAAAAATGTTAAGTAACATGCAAATCGAAAGAATAGACGGGTTGGAGTTGGCACTTTAATAAAGAATCCTTAAACTTAAGGAAGGCATTGAGGGGAAAAAAATTCTAGTTTACATTACTAAAATTAATTTCGAAAAAATTAATTACGTGACCTCACCATGCATGTCGCAACAATAATATCTAGCTAGTCTAGTATCCTCCGATATTGATCTTTTAACATATATGAACTTGGACCTCAAGGTCCATAGCATAGGGACATAGGGCTTGGGCCTATCAGTAATTTGGACTCCAAGTCTAATGCATTACTTGGTTATTTGGGCCTAAAGACTGAAATATAGTGTAGATCCCAAGGATATTTAAGGCCCAATATGCATTTGGACCAGAAAGTTAGCTGAAAGGCCTAAAAATTGATCTTCGACCCGTTTCTTATAAGTGGATTATAAAATGGAAAAATCAATTTTAGTCTTAAATTTGACCTTGAATAAGGTAGGGTGTCTACACAAGTCAAATAAACAATAGACAATTAAATAAAATTAAATAACATGAAGAGGAACAATAAATAAGGATGGTATTTGCCTAACGAGTGCTTCACCTTCTGTGGTTGTGTGCTTCATCTTGAAATATTTTACATCGGGTGTGTTTCAAAGTGTGCGTGAGTTTATAAGTAATTTTGCAATTAACAAAATTATTATGGTTTTTATTAAATGGCGTGTTCTTTCCCTAAGTGTGAACAAACCCATACTGTTGTGTATTTGATGTGGTGATAGTTGCCTTTACCCTTGTGGTGATGTGCTTCATCTTGCAATATCTCACATCAGGTGTATTTCAAAGTAGTGTATGAGTTTATAAAGAATTGGTATTACTGTATTTTTGTTAAATTACGTGTTTCTTCCTTAAACGAAAAAAAATAATTAAATAATAAAAAGTTTTTGAAAACTTGATTGAATAATTCCTATGCAATACCTTTATGTTTTATGGATGTCATCCAATTATTACTTGTACTAATGATTAAAAGAAAGCCATTATCACTTAATGTATAAATTATTATTATTATTATTTATTGTTGATAGTATATTCTTATCCAATTCGATTAGCTCTAAATCATATTCTAATGCCAGTCCATCTAAATTTACCCAATTGGAGCCACAAGAAACCAAGGATTATGTGGATGAAAGTCTTAAAGCAATTGTATTTATTAGATCCATGTACAATAAATGCCCCACAAGGAAAAATGTGAAGAAGATTACTATGCTGTCAAAAAAGAATCTTACTCTTAACCGCGCATGAAAAAGTATAAAGTATGTTCTTGTCTTAGTTAGATACAGTGATTCTTCTCAAATTTGCCAACCAATTTAATGGCTCGTGGGACTACATAATTCGCCAAACTAATTCCACAAATTCCAAGTGTTAATGCATGTCCATTTGTTTTAATCACGTGTTTATGTGTTATGATTTTATATTAATATTATTAATTATTATATAAATCATATATAAATAAAATTTGGTTGAACTTTTACCAAATAACGAATATAGTAAAAGTTAGCAATATACTTGCTTACATAGTCTATAATATGAAACTTGCAATAATTGATGAAATTATAAGTAAGTTGGTTGAAATTTTAAATTAATTAAATATGATATATTTGTACTTCTATCTTTATCTTCTCTTCAAATTAAAAAAATGAAGAATCATAAAAAATCACTTAAAAGGATATAATCCAAATTGAAAAGTTTTTTTTTTTTTTTTTGAATTTGAGATTTAATGGGATATGATATAATTTTTTTATAATAATTAATTTTATTTTAAATGGATAATTTATATATTGATATTAAATTTTCAAAATTTTAACATTTGAGTGGAATTAATCGGTTTAGTCAAAATGGTTAAAAAAATTTAAAATTTTAATTTATACTAGCTTATGCGTCAAATAAATATTTCATCCGTATGAACATCCATGTTCGCAGTAAGTGCACAGTCATCATGAACCCTGTTATATTATATGTATACTTTTAATTAATTTATTTAATTATAGACCCATGATAAAATATAATTTATTGGTTACTAAATAATTTTTTTTTTAAATTAAAAATATCTATTTAATACTTGTATTCTGAAAAAAAAAATCCCAATAGGGTAGGGTCAACAATTATATTACTCGTAATTTGAAAACAAAATAAAACACATAATTAATAATTCCATAAACTAAAATGGATTATATTTATTCATAAATACCTATGATCAGTATTAAAACATTATAAATAAGCTAAGATAAATTTGTGTTCAGCTAATGGGGAAGGCAGCTTCCTTTTAGGCTTTTACCTTCTCAATTATAATACAAGACTATAAAAAAATTACACGAATGGTTAGCAAGAATTAGTATAACATTGTGCAAACAACCAAAGAAATGGTGAAAAAAAATCCCAACTTTTTCCAAAGCAACCCAAAGTCATTCCAACTGCTAGACTTGGCCTTAATCAGTACACATTTTTCTCTTGGTTTGCTCCTCTCCTTGCTTTCCTTTGCAGCATTGAATCCATCCCCCAATTTCTCATTAATGGCATGTTCTTCTTCTTCTTCTTCCTCAAGATATAAGTTATGCATTAAGAGAAGCACAAGCATGCAAAGGAAGGTCATGATTTCCATGCACTTTCCTTTGGCAAATGCATTGAACTTTGTGAAGTAACAGTTCCCGTTATCATGTCTTCCTTTATGATCTGATTCAGCTTTCTTCTCCATCTGGAACTGGGAGCTAGTTGCTGTTGCTTTCATCACTGCATTTTGGTGAATTTTAACTGTTTGAGAAGGCATTACCTGATGAAAGAATGTGTTGGCAACTGGGCGAGTTGAAACCAGCATTCCGCGGTTAATTTTGATGTCCTCAACAACCTCAAAGCTTGGTGAGCTTGTGAGATCATCAATGTTGCCATCCTCCATAAAGTTCTCTTGGGGGTCTTCATCGAGGAATCCTTGTGGAAAATCATCGATTTCTGTATTGTTGATCCCTGTGTCATTCAATCCAGTATAGTTATAATCATGTCCACTCTCTGCGTGCACAAAAAACACTACAAAAGAGATTTTGAGACCCGATAAGAGAATGATAAAAAAAAGTTATATCTCTATCAATGTTGGGATAAATAGAATCTCAAAACTTTTTAAAAATTTAATTTTAAAATACGACTATTAAAAATAAATTATTTTAAAAAAAATTATTTATCATTTTTAATTTTTTTAAATTTTATAATGTATGACTATGAATCTATGATACGTACCTCGAATGCCATTATCTTCATTTCTTGTAAAACTCAAAATATTTTCAATCGGAACAATCTTGTTTTCTTCCGTAAAATAATACTGTTCGTTCAACCAAATCAAACGAATAAATAATAATTGTGCATCAAGTAAAAAAAAAGTTAAAAGTAATAAAAATGCCTTTACAGAAGAGTTACCTGCTCTAGATCTTTGCTAGACATTCCCACCCATCTCAAATTTTCAACCGATCTCCCCATCTTGAGACCTCCCTGCACCTCACTTATTTCTTCTAAAGGTTTATTCATGTATTGTGGATAAGTCATCTCGCTCAGTTGATTTTGGTACATGCCTTTGGCTGTCATAAAGGTGAAATCATCGGCATTACTACTCGAACCACCGCCCCAAGCATCTTGATGGGAGATTGGATTTATCAGTTCCTGCGAAGCATGAGCAACAGAAAGAATTTCCTCGAGTATATCATTTTCATGTCGGGTTTCATGCATTGGAGTTGTTCGCATCACTTTGTAGTTGTTGGTGAGTCCAAACTGAGGGAAATCTTCCACCTCCAATGGAGGCAGTGTTAACCGGTGCTGTAACCTTGCACATTCTAGTGCGACGTCAACCTGCAAGATAGCGAATTAATGCATCAATAAACACTACAAAATAAAATATTTTTTAGAGACGAGATAAGCAGGAGGATTTTTCAAGTCTGTCTTTTTTATGACTTATGATTTTTCATCTTTTGTAGATAAGTATTGATCGATTTCAATTCTTATAAATTTTGTGGTGAAAGATTAAGTACTAATTTCGGATTCCATTTTTGTACTTGAAAAAACGTTTACCGTAGATGGAGGGTAGGGCAAGGTTTCATAGTTTGGAAAGGATGGATTGGTTAATCCAAACGCATCTTCAGACAAGGATTGCATCCATTTAACATCTTCTGCGTCACCAATTTCAGTAGATGATCGACTAACCGGTATTGCAAAATCGGAACTCTCATCGCACCTACTCTCAGAATATAATTCAAGGCTAGATGAATGTTCACAAGTAATCTGATTCGCAGTAACAGGTTGGTAATGCTGCCCAATAATCTTGGGTGCAATTGCACTTTTCTTAAACACTCGGCAAAGGGCGTAAGCATCCTGCAGGAACATTATTTGCAGAAAATTATTAACCAATTTCGTGATTTCATGCAATGCTATGAACTAATACATTAGACGAAAGGGAACCTGTAAGCCCAGGGAAGCAGATTCACATTCTCTCTCGTCAAGACGATATTCATGCATAACCCAATTGGTTCGAGTACCATGGGGTGCTCTTCCACGATAGTAAACCAGGGTTTTTTTCATCCCTACAGCATGGGTCTGAGAGTTCACTTTCCTGTCTTTCCCTGTGGCTTTCCAATACCCAGATTTTGTCGCTCGATTAGTCCTTGATCCATTTGGGTACTTACGATCTCGAGGACTAAAAAAGTACCATTCAAGATCTTTGCTAGGTAATAAGGATTTTCCTGCATATTAGTATCATGAAATTTGTTAACTCATTTCGCATTAAATGAGGGGGGGAAGACTTGCAACGATTCATTTAAGGTACAGGTCTGAAAATTGTACTAATTGTTCAACTTGAAAAAAAAAAAAAAAAAAAAAATGCATTCTTAAGGCAACTTGAAAAGCAGAAATAAAGGCAGGCTGGGTTCATAAATATATGTCATGGAAGAAGCAATGAATTTTATTTTAATAAATTTGATAATATTAGATACGATTAAATAAATATAATATAAATTAAATAATTAAAACATAATACGAGATGAATATGTGTTTTAAAATATATATAATATAAATTATTAATATATTAAAATTTAAATATAAAATATTTTAAATATAATTATAATAACTTAAAATATAAAAACATAACATAAATTATAATTCCTAGCTAATACTCTTAAGAGTCTTTTATCTCTTGTATCCTACTCTGATATATTATATATGTTTTTTATCCTAGTAATTTCCTTATCTAGGGTTAGCAGACTTACACAGTTTTTAAGCTAAAACTTTAGGATGTTCGATCGTAAACCACGTTCGCCGCATGTGATTACTGACTAGTTGAAAAGAAAAGCAATCTTCTACCAATCATTTTATGAGATTCCCTCTCGCAAAGTTATAATATCGGCTTACCCTTTAGATTTATTTATTTATTTCGTATAACAGAATATATTGTATTTGAATTAATTGTTGTTTCTCGACGTACTACCGCTTAATACGTAATATGGGGATACTAACAAGATTTGAATACCTATTTACTTATATTTTGTATTATATGAATATGTTTGAAATTATTTTTAAAAAAATATATGTTTGAAACTTTTATTTGAGAATATTGAGGTTATTTTATTATCTGCCGATCCAATTTATAAATAGACGGATGTATTTTAATTTATCTAAGAAAAATATTACATATAATTTTTAAAATTACTGTTCAATAACACATAAATTTTGCTATAGTTAAAAAACTCTAACGTACTTTAATCATTACTAAATCTAAAGAAACTAAAAATAATTAATAATTATCTTTAAAAATAAAAAATTATTCTTAAAATTTTGAGAAATAAAAATAATTGTTGTTTCTCGACGTACTACCGCTTAATACGTAATATGGGGATACTAACAAGATTTGAATACCTATTTACTTATATTTTGTATTATATGAATATGTTTGAAATTATTTTTAAAAAAATATATGTTTGAAACTTTTATTTGAGAATATTGAGGTTATTTTATTATCTGCCGATCCAATTTATAAATAGACGGATGTATTTTAATTTATCTAAGAAAAATATTACATATAATTTTTAAAATTACTGTTCAATAACACATAAATTTTGCTATAGTTAAAAAACTCTAACGTACTTTAATCATTACTAAATCTAAAGAAACTAAAAATAATTAATAATTATCTTTAAAAATAAAAAATTATTCTTAAAATTTTGAGAAATAAAAATAATTATTTTTTAAAATTATTTGTATGGATAATATTTATCTTTATAAGATTTTCATTTTTTTTTCTTTTGTGTTTGTTCCTTTCTTCGCTTGCTTATAAACTTCAATGTTGTTTGTGTGCATAGAGTATTGGTATTACCTACCTGTAAGAAATAGTATTATTATTATAAAATGAAATTTGGCAGTGAATAATGGGAGAAAATTACCTGGCAAGTCCCAAGGCTCGCACTTGTAGAGATCCACCTCGGGGATGATCTCTAATTCAATCTTTCGGCCATTAATCTTTCTCTTGAGATAATAAACAACAAGCTCCTCGTCTGTTGGATGGAACCGAAAACCAGGCGGCAATGAAACCCCACCCATAATTGTTTCGATATATCCTTTTAACGAATATTAAGATATTGAGACTGTGAAAGCCAAGGAGTTTATCAGATTATCCCCTGGCCCTCAACTGTGTTAAAAGGAACGAGACAAAGGCCTTAAAAGAAAGAAGATAGAAAGAACAAGAAGAAGAACCAAAGCTGAGAGAGAGAGAGAGAAAGAGAGAGAGAGAGTTGATATGAAAGACAAAAAGAAGAAGAAGAAGAAGAAAAAGTAAAATGGAGGCAGCCACCGCCCATTAGCTTTTGTAGTTTTTTTTTTTTTTTAAGCTTTTGCTTTAAAAAAAAAAATTGATATTCATCAATCGTCAAATGATTCCTGGAATCGTTTCTTTGAAGCATTATTAGTCTTTGCTTTCGATTGCATTTATCCCATGCTTCATGCAATGTCCTTTCTCCCGAATCTCCCTTACCTCCACGTGCCTGCACCCCCGTTTCTCCCACCTTAAACACCAAGTATCTGGGTTTTTCGACTAATGTTGGAAAACGAATTTCGGCGGCCTTTCTTAACCAAATGTTCTCCTTTCACTCCCATATTTTCCCACTGCATTTTTAAGCATTCGTATTAGAGCTAGGAGCCAGATCTATCTACCGATGGAGTTATTTATTCACTTAATAAGTCTGATTTGTTATCCAGTCAAGTTAATTTGATTCGAGTAAATTTATATTTATTAATTAAAAATTTATTTTTATTTAAATTTAATTATATAATATATAATTATTAATAAAAATATTTTTTATTTTTTATTAATTATAAATAGTAAAAATAAATAATACAAGCAAGTTAAGCCAGATCAAAACAGGTTTAGATAAAGAATTTAAAATTTTTTCGAACGATAGCCCTGTCTAATTCGACCCATAAACATTTCTATTGTGAACTTATTTGATCTGAAAATTTTGTTCAACTTTTTCATTATGATTTAATTACATTTTATATATAAAAAAATTTTTACTAAAATTAACTAGTTTTATCCAAATTTCAATTAAATTGAATCCATTAAATAATTAAATATTAAATTATTTTAATTTTAAAATTTAATAATTTAAATTTAAAATAATTTAAATTCATCTAGATATTACTTATTAAATTTAAAAAATTCAAATTCAAAATAAAAAAATCTAATTATTTGAATTTTTTTTAAAGCTAAAATGATTCGACTTCACCGATCCAATTGCTAACTCTGGCCGAGACCGTCAATATGTGTCGTACCGTGTTAAGTCGAACATGACACATTAACTAGCCTGCCCACCGCTTCAATGGATTGTGCAAGTCATACTAACGCTATTATTTGATGGACCGACTTGTACAGGCTAATGGCATGGCTAACACAAAAAATGATGGGTCGTACTTAGACCTTTTTTTAAGAGTTCAATAGTTCGTTTCACTCGAAATAAATTAAATTTAAATATTATTTTTTATTTAAATTTTTAATTAATTAAATTTAATTATAAAATATAAAAATTTTAATATTTTTAATAATAATTTAAGTTTACGGTGAGAATGAATTAAATTTGAATCTAAAAAAAAAATTTAAAAATTTTTCAAATTATATAATTCAATCATGAACACCTCGTTCATGATTAAATGTCATGAACTCGAATTAATCATGAAATATCAAATTTAAGAACATAAAAGCGGTTCAAAGAATAAAAAACATGAAATATCAAGTATCAAACATTCAATCCAAAAGATCATTAAATGGAAACAATGAATTAATCGTGAAATAAAATCATAAAAAGAGATATGAGAACAGGTCTGATAGTCACATTATCCCAGAAAATAGAAAAAATAATAACAAATTCTAGCCAGATCGAATGAATTAATCAGAAAATATTTGGGATGGAATTGAACAACAATAAATCGAAATAAAAGTACGACACTGCAAAATGATGAAAAAGGAAAGAAAAGCATATCTGTTAGACACGAAATCAACATCAGTTCAGACCAAAAACGTGATCAACGTTACAGAATAAAAGAGGAATATAGCCAAAAAAAATTCATACAACAGTAAATAATCAAACGACATTGGATTGAAAAAAATGGAAAAAGAAAGCAACAAAACTTATAAAATTATAAAGCTCGGAATCAAATATCCCAAAATGTAAAAAAAAATAAAAATAAAAATAAAAACAAAAATAATATCTTGATGTTGAATCAAGATTGACCAAAATATGTATGAACTTCTCTGGTAAAAACTAAAGTTTTTTATTTTAAACACTATTTAATAACAATTAGATCACTTCAATTTTTTTTAATTAAATCTGGGTTATTATAAATTTATGATGGGTTGGTCTAAGTTTTGAGTTATTTTAAATTTAGATATTTCAAGTTTGATTCATTTATAATTTAAACTTTTTTGTATTTAAGTCTTTTAATATTTTTATCAAGTTGAATTAGAGTGGATTCGAGTTTGAATTTTTTTGATGGTTTTTCGGGCTCAAGTTCATTTTTTTTATTTTAATTATATTATATTTGTAATTCATAAATTATATTATATTTGCAATTCATAATGTTTATTTCGTCACTTTTCTAATATAGTTTTGTCGTGAATTTAACGGTTTTTATTTCTCTTGATACTCTTTGATGTTTGAAATTATAGGCGGCGTGTTTTCATTGCACTCTAACATTGTAAATTATTTTTCCTTTGAATGCATGATTTTTATTTTGCATTGATTCGTGAAAATTTCATTGTTTATACAGTTAATTATTATTTACCTTTGAAGAATAATAAAATACAACTTACCAATTTACATTTTCTGAAATTACAAAATTCATTCCACTAAAAAAATGTGGATATCCGTCTAGCAATAATAACAATAATAATAAACAACAGCATTAAATGTCCAATCCATTGTCAAAATCTCCTAAAGTTTCACACATACCCACCATTTGTCACTCATAACTCATAAGCAAAGATGTAGCCAATTTTATATGTATAAATATTGATTATTTTTATTTAATAATAATAATTATTAAATATTAATGATTATTTTATTTATATAATTAAATAATATTTTTATTTAAATTTAATTATAAATATTATTATAAAAATATTTTAAAATTTTTATTAAAATTTAAATAATAATTTAAAATTTTGAGTCAAGTATGATTTTATTTTTTGAACCTAAAAAATGAAAAAAAAAATCTTTTATTTTTTCAAAAAAATTTAAAATATTAAACATATATAATATATATAATTAAAAAGGGTGGGCGTCTAGCCTTTTGTTAGTATATAATAAATTTTTACATAAAATTTTATTAAAAAAAAATAAAACCTTCCTCATTTTTTTATTTTATGCCATCCGTCATCAGTGACAATAGTATCTCATCTCGTATATTTAAAATTAAATCATTTTAAAAATTAATCTTTTAAATAAATCTGTTTGCGAGTTTAAAGTATATATTATTCATATAAAAAGGTCAAAGAAATATTATTCGTTAGTAAGGTTCAAAAATCATTAAAAAACTAAAAAAAATAACAAATATAAATTAAAACATAATATAATCACAATTTTTAACATTAACCGCATGATTAATGTTAAATAGCCATGAGATTTCAGATTACAATAATAGCGAATCATAATAAACTCAAGCTACGGTTGTGCTATTCCTTTCAGTTTTGGCGTTGCTGCGAAGCCAAACCAATCAAGTAAAAAGGAAAAAAAAAGGAAAAAGGAAAATCATTCACCATACCTGAAAAATGGCGCAGATCTGAGATCGAGGAAAGCGAAAGGAAATGATGAAAAGCAGAAGGACAAGACCACGACGATGGTGATGATGTTAGGGTCAGTGCAGTTGGGAGCGGCGGCTGCGTTCATAGTGTTGTTGGTTCCGATGGGGATGGCTGGACGGCATTTGAGCCGGAACAAGATGCTCTTTTTCAGTGGCGCCCTTTTCATCTCTCTTGCTGTCTGTGTTCATTTGACTCCCTATTTCCCTTCCGTTTCTGATTTGGTTACCTCCGTTTCCTCGGTTGTCGTCTTCGATCACCGCATTTCTTGCATCAATCTGGTTAACGATGTTTCGTGGGAGGTCAAGCCCAACGCTTCTGCCCGCGATTCTAGCGGCAATACTAGCAACCTCTCTTCGTCTGTCGATTTTTATGAGAAGCGCTGGGATTGGTCCAAATCCCCGAAGCTCGATGCTTGCGACTTCCAGAAGTTGTCTAAATCCGATGCTTCCGATTTGCTAAACGGTTCATGGGTGGTGGTGGCAGGTGATTCGCAAGCTCGATTGTTCACCCTCTCTTTATTAAATTTGATTTTGGGTTCCGAAGCCGAACGCATGGATTCGGTTAGGGCTGATTTATTTAAGAGGCATAGCGATTACAGCATATTAGTTGATGAAATTGGTATGAGATTGGATTTTGTTTGGGCACCTTATGTTGTTAATTTGACCAATTCGATAATGGATTTTAAGACCAAAAAGAGTTACCCTGATGTTATGGTCATGGGGGCTGGCCTATGGCACATGCTTCACGTCACCAATGCATCGGATTATGATTTTGCCTTGCGAATGTTAAAAAGTTCCGTGATTTCTTTATTGCCATTTTCACCAGAGTTAGGCATTAATGGACCGGTAACTGGTTCCGTGTCCATTAAATCACCCCATCTTTTCTGGCTTGGTATGCCGATGCTGATCAATGGGATGTTGAACACAGAGGAGAAGAGGCAGAAAATGAGTGATGCAATGTGGCATGCTTATGATCGAGCACTCGGCGACAGTAAGCTATTACGCCAAACCGGTGGCCCTCTGGTATTGTTGGACATACAGTCATTGACTTGGAATTGTGGGCCGCGTTGTACACCTGATGGCATGCATTATGATGGACCCATGTACGACGCCGCTGTTCAGATCATGCTAAATGCATTGCTTATTGAATCTCATCAGAAGCTTTGAAGTTGTCAACAGTTTTTTCTTCTCTCCAATCCGGTCTTTGCAGCTTTTCCAGAAATTATACCAATTGCTTTGCAGCTAGCTTCACAAGCATTTTGACCCTTGAGAGGCAGACTCGATTCTTCTTTCCCATCACGAATCTTTGATGCTTTACCAGGTTTTTCCCTTTGCTTTGGATTAATACACGGATACAATTTCTGTTTATGTCGAAATTCTTTCAGTTTTCTTGTTGTTTTCTTTTTCATATGTTTGAAAACCAAATATTCAGTTGCTTGTACACTATAGTCTGATAACACTATGCATGATTCACATCAAATTTTGTTGTGACCAACTTTGACAGTTCTGTACAATATTGGATACGCCTTTTCTTTTTCAGTTTTTGCATTATATAGCAGCGGCGGTGATTTTGCTGATTGCCTCTCAATATGTTTAAAAATGTATAGCTTTTTTCTGAATTGGATTTTGTAGTTCATATGACATTTTTAAAAGGAATGTTGTTAGATGAAAATGGACATTTGTTTTTGTTTCTGAATTGAATAGTGCCGCTAAGACTGTTTTTTTTCCATCCAAAACGGCAAAACCTTATAAAAGTCAATATACATATTTTTTTAATAACACACTTACATTTCAAGAAATATAAGCAAAAATCAGCATTTATAAACTCTGAACAAGAAATAAACAATAACTAAGTCAGATATCGGTCTTGATCAGGATCAAGAGAATGTGATTTTGTATTAAATGATAGCAAGAAAAATTAAAATGATATATTTCATGTTAAATTTCTGCTAATATTAAAAAAAAAAAAAAGAAACAAAAAACAAAAACTTTGAAGAAAGTGATGTTGCCTCAAACTCCAAAATTTGAAACATCCATGCGTAGTCACTCCATCTGTTTTTGAAAATTGAAAGGGAAGCAAAATATTATCCAAAATTCCAAAAATCGGAGGATGAGGGATAAGGGATGAGTATGGTTGTTTCAAGCTACATACTGTAGCAATGGATTGGGGGAATTTGAAAGAGCAAGATTAAATTCTAGGACACAAACTAGGCTGAGTTCGTTGTCTAGAGAAAGGATGTGATGAAATTTACAAAGGACAACCCTGGAACGAATGAAGAACAAGAGCAACGCAGCCAAAGGAAAGAGCTAGAGGAGCTGAAGGTAACAATTGAAAAGTGGTAGGATCAGATGGAAGGAGGATTAGCCGATGGGTTGGAAATTGAGCTGAATGCAACAGCTGGCTAGCTATAGGAACAGCTGGAGGATGGAAGATCAGCTGAAGTAGCTGACTTGAGAATGAAGATGAAGCTGACAGAGAGGACCGGGACAAGGCTGGGACCACTGTTGTAGCTGATGTGGCAACATAGGTTGTTTTCTTTAAGTAAGCATTTTTAATTGATAGTTGTCAAATTCTGTTATTTTGGTTTCCTTGTTACTAGCAGATTCTATAGCAGAATATAGTGCATATATATTACCTGAATTGTACCAATCAATCATGAGTTTCTTTTGTTCTTTTTTTTATCAGCCTTTAGAGTTTTTTTCGTGGTTTTTTTTTTTTTTTTTTCTTTTGTGATTAACAGGGGATGCAATTTTGGAACTAATATGACTTTCTTTTTTTAAACATAAAAGAAAGTTGTCATCTTTAGTTATTATCTAAGTTTTCTATTAATTTCGTTTCTTCATGTAGGCGATGTTGCTGCAGGGGAAGACGAGAGGACAAGAGAGGTGTCTGATACAGCGATACAGTGGCATTTAGGGAAGATGAGAGCCGAAGAAACGGCAATAAATCATGCTTGGAAGGATAATTCACGAGCCTCCATATTGTTTACTGTTCAAATTTTGTTAGCTTATGTTGCTTACTTTTTGCCATGCTTAGCCTATGATTTTTCTCTTCTTTCTTTTGCACCAAGAATGAAAAACAAAAGCCGTGCCAAAATGATGGATTCTGTGAATGCTGAAACTTCTATTACACAAATTAACAAGAGAAAAACAGCCAAAATTTGACCAAAATGTGCCTCTTGAAGAGAAAAAGTTTCAGTTTCCCATATGTTTTTTCTCTTCCTCATTAATAGATTTCAATATATTTTGAAAAAATCATAATGATTGTAGCATGTGTATTAGAAGTTTTTTGTTACCTTTATATATGTAAATTTCAAGTTATTTTCTGTGTAACATGTGGATTGAATTTTAATTCTGTTTGCAAACTTGATAAGAATTTTGGTTTTGAGATAAGGGGACTTAGTGCATCATGGCAAGCTAGGATCTTTGTGCTGACTATTCAATTGCATGTGAAAATTTTGAGTGAATTGGGTGTCTTCCAGTATATTATGTGTATACAAATGTTAAGGTGAAGTCAACAAGGTGATGGATGAGAAATGGAAGGGTACCACCCCCGGATTGCCCTAATGCTGCTAATCCCTTCCATGAATTTGGTGTCTTCTGCTTTCTGGTAATTTGGGTTACTTCAAAACCGAACTTTTAAAGGCATTCTAGTATTTTCACATCAATTCGGAGCCTTTAGGATCGTTCATATCAAAATTGAATTTTTAAGGTCATTTTAATTTTCCGGCATTAAAATTGAGTCTTTCAAGTTAGTTTTATACGTTCATGTTGAAACCAAACCCTAAAAGTCATTTTAGTATTTTAAGTTAAAATCATTCTTTAATGACGTGTAATGTAACACACAATTTTTAATAAATAAGGTAATATCTTAGAGTTAAAATAAGCGGAGTGAATCAAAATTTTCAAAAGCTTCAAAAATAAAACATTCGTGTTTCATCGAATTATTCTAGTGGGATACAAAAATTTTTGTAATTTTAAAAAAATAATAAAACCCAAATCACTTTAAATAGATAATTTTGAACGACAAGAATTATTTTTTAATGCCGAAATTTAAAATCACTTTTAGTCGAGATTTAGGATAATATATAATTAAGAGGTACTAATTTATAAGTGTTGTGGGAGCTCATCTTTCTCCACACGTAACCAACTTTAGAATCTCAATTTTCTCTGGTTCATAAGCAAACTTTGGAATTCATTTTTAAGGGTTTCATAAGACAAATCTTAATAGGTGATCAATCACATTTAACCCGAAAATATTGGTCGCAACTCTCAATTTCTCAGCCATTTCATAATTACTATGTTGGAAAGTCGGAGAGTGACTTGTTTTGATGATTCAATCCCAATTTAGTATCATACAAATTTTTGATGCTCTAATATATTATATTCACGTTTGACATGTTATGACAATACTAAAAGTTATAGTATGTACAAACTTTATTCTATATAATTATTCTCTTTTTATTACATTTTAATTAGATCTGGTAATTTATGTATTTGTGTTATGATTTTGTATTTTAATATATCATAGTTGTGTTGAAGATATTTTATATTTATATAAATTTTAATACGTTAATAATTTGTGTTTAAGGCATTCTAGTATTTTTCACATCAATTCCAAACATTTAGGATTATATTTATCAATTTCATATTAAAACTGAACTTTTAATATCATTTTAATCTTTTTATACTAAAACAAAGTCTTTGATTAATTTGTACTTTCATCTCGAAACCAACCTAGGAATCATTGCGGTTTTTTAAGTTAAAATCAATCTTTAATAATATGTATAATACAATACGCATTTTTTAATAAATAAAGTAATATTCCTCGGTTAAGATAAGTTATAGGAGTGAATCAAAAATTTCAAAGACTTCAAAAATAAAATTTTTAGTGTTTAATCGGGTTTTCTAGTAAGATACAAAAAATTTTATTTTTATCTTAAAAGAAAAAACCTAAGTCGCTTCGGAACGAAGTAATAAAAACAACTATAAATCATTTTGAAAGATAAAAATTATTTTTAAATATCGGAATTTGAAACCATCTTTAATCGAGATTCAAGTTGACTAGTCACACTTATGACTTAACCCAAAAATATTAGTAGTGGCTCCAATTTCTCGGCTATTTTGTAATAATCATGCTAGAAAGTGAGGCGAATAACTTGTTTTGACAACTCAATCTTAATTATGAATCAAATAAAATTTTCATACTTTAATTTATCAAATTCACATTTGACACATTACGAAAATACTAAAAATTATATTATATACAAACTTTAGTCTAATATAATTATTTTCTTTTTATTACGTTTTAACTAGATATGATAATTTGAGTATTTATGTTATAATTTTGTGTTTTGATATATCATTATTATGTTTAAGTGACTTTATATTTATATAAATTTTGATATATTAATAATTTATATTATAAAAATTTTAAAATATATATCCTTTTCACGTTAAACTTTTATTTTTTATTTATATTATATTCGAATAATAATATATAATATTATCATTTTTAATTTCTATTCATTTGTATGGATATATAACCTAACTAATCTCAGCTGTACATTCAAATGTAGCCTAAGCCCTGTGCAGCTCTCAGCCTCCAAATTTATTTTCCCTCCCGCAATCCTCGTCTCGCTTTCCTTCTTCTTGCGGCCAGCACAATAGCTCATCCATCGTCCCTCCCTCGCTTAATCTCACCTTGTCGCCAACTCAAGAAGAGGTTTCGTGTCGCGAACCAACATTCCGATTGCGTAAGACTCATGCTGATTTCTGGATACTGTCGCTTTCTCCTTTTTTGTTAACTTCTGGGTTTAGTATTTACTTTCTCAATTTGTATTCACTTCAAGATCTGAGGATTAATGACTGTAAATTTTGACCCCAAACATCTATTTTGGTGGCAGTGAGTAGTTTCAGAAGTTTTGAATCTTTCAAAGGAAAAAGAGAAAACAGTATGTGTTCATGGACTGGGGCAGAGTCAGACATGGTAGTGAAGAATCGATTGGTGGGGTTTCTACTATGGCAATCGATTCTAAGTAGCTTGATTTTCTTGGCCTTCACGATAATGATCGTGAACTGGCGCTCCGCCACTGCAATCTTCATCTCCTTTTTCAGCTTTCATCTCTCCCAGCTACTGTTCTCTGTCTCCCTCTCAACCGTCTTATCTCCCCAGCCTAAATTTAAACGTAGTTTGCCGGTGTTGCTGGCAGCCGCGGCTGTTTCCGGTTCTCTATCAGCCGTATCTTTTGTTGGTGTCAATGGAAGATTAGGGTTTAAGGGTTTTGCTTGGGGGTTGTTCTATGCTTCTTTTTATATTTATATGCGAAGATGGGTATTGCAGTTCCCCATCATTCAGGTGAATTAATATTGATACTTATTTTTTTTCCCCTAAAATTGTCTTTTTAATCTGTTTAATGACTTGGGTTGTTTTGCTCCTGTCGACAGCGATGCCCTTTCTTTAGCTTCAAGATGGGGATCCCTTCCGCCATTACTCAAGCATTAAAGCTTTCTGCTGTTGCTTATCTATTTTCAGCTCTGCTGTTGGTATTTCTGCCACACCATTTTAGCACTGATCTCAAGCTAGGAAACTTCTTTGCTCAACATATAATCTCTTATGCCGCCAGCTTTTTGATGTTTATCTGTTGGGAATTAACTCACCATTTACATCAGGTTGGTTCAAAACACATAAAATTATTGTCATTTCTAACATTTTGTGTACAAAAAGAATATAGGGATTGAATTTAAATTTGCTGCCGGTTTATGTTGAATGTTGAATTTTGTGACTGTAATTCAATGTTGTTTAATTTTGTCTATATACTTTAATTTTTTTGACTTTTGGACTAAAAAGTCACAGAATGCAAGAAAATTTACCGCTTGAATTAGGAGAATATTTTGTTAAGATTCAAAATTTGTTATTTTTTTGTCTAAAAATAAACTAAATTAAAAGTGTTGTTTTCAACAATAAAATTGAAGTATAGTGACAAAATTCAGTATTGAGTTATAATATAACGGTAAATTTGACCTTAATCCCAAAAACATATTTAGTTTAATTATATTCCTTATTGTAGTGTTGTTTGAATTAATAGATTAAATTCATTGGCAGTTAAATGTTTTTCACTTGGTGCAAAAACTAATGAAGGACTAATAGAAAAGTGGACTCGTGTGTATTTTATCTTCCAAAGTTACAAATTCCTATGTGTATTTTATCTTCTCAACCTTGAATTTCTTGTCTGGTACAACACTACCTGTATTTGTCATCAATCAGTTGTAACCTGCCAAATGTTTTGGCTGCAAATTTAATGCTTTTGGCTTGGTGTTTCTTATCTGCTCCCAAAATGCTCAACCAATATTGTCTTCTTGGTTACTATTTCATTCCCTTTCACTCACTTTCTAAGCAGACAGAACATACTCATCAGCAACCACTGATTTTCCTCAATAGTCATCTTTCTTTTTCACATATATTCATGTTTTGATATAGGTGCTACATACAAAAAGGTTCATATTCGCACCACCAAAAGGATCGGCAGCTGCAGAAACAAATCCAAGTGAGCCTCTTCTAGCTGCATTGGAGGAGAGCTCTCCAACTTCTCTTCTGAAATATCTTGCATACCTTGATCTATGTATGGTTTGTGAGAATAATGTTGACTACTGGCGTCGAGCTGCCTTCTTTGAAGAAACTGGTGAGACTTACAGAAGAGTTACAGCTGTATGCTTGAGACCTTTGGAGCAGCTCGCATCAAAGTTGGTTGAAGGTTTGGAAGGTTCTTCAGATGATAAAGCCTACCCAATGTCTGACCAGTTGCAGTTATCAAATAAAGCACGGATGAATTCAAAATTCTACGAACTAATGAACAACTTCCAGGTATGATGACTTTTTCTGGAGATGTATGTGCATGCATTCCTTATCAAATAGTGTTCATGCACAAGCATTACACCACAAACATAGAGTCCAAATTAATTGGGAGAATCTTTTTGGATTATAGTTCCAATTATGAAAACAGGGAAAAACACTCAAGCCTATGGATTTTCTTGAAGTTGTAAGTTTAAACCATCAAAAGCTATCCTCAATAGTTTAACATGAGCTTATTTGTAGGAGGTCAATCTTCATTTTAGCTGACGCAAATATAATGAAGCCTTTATAAAAGTATAAAGTCTAAATGGAAAACAAGCCCGAATATAAAGGAGTCTTGTTTTCTGAATCTATCTATAATAAGCATGCCTTAACCTTATGGTTGGGGCGGTCTTCTATCAAATCTGTTTGTTTGTGTAATTAGCTTTTCCTAAGTAGATTTTTTTTTCCAGTTCTCATTTTGTAAAAATAAATGGCACTTTTTATCACTATATATTTGGTAATAATTTCCAGTAGGTAATAAAGTGAAACTTTTCATGAAATGATTGTTTTGCATTCGCATTAATCACTGGAATTCTTTTTTTCATTCTGGCAGTTTGAGTGGCATATTTGACGTGTAGAGAGTTGGTTGAACTTTGTAAAAATAAACTCTCTACAAGATCAAGGGTAACAGTCTGGCTTGAACCAACACATTTTCCACCTGCTTTCTCCTACTGTTCCTATTATTTAACTTGTAAACAATGTAACCTCACTGTTGGTATGATCCTATTGTCCCAGAATAAACAAATGGTCCAAGTCTTTGAAAATCATACATGTACGAGAATCATATGATCAAAGTGAGATAGACCAATAATAGAACCACACCACCGATTGTATAAAGCAGCTTTGGCTTCTAAAATTGAACCATTAAACTATTAGGCATAGTTGAAATTTGATAGTTACTGATAATATGAGAAGTAGCTTTATGCATGACTAGATAAGTAACATAATGTGATGAAGAAAACATAAATTTTTTGGATGGGATCATGTTGGATTATCTAATTTATGGTGTTGAATTTGCAATACATAGTTGTTCGGAAGCTCCAACTTGCAAGCTATATATATGCAAAGAAATTTATAGAGTACCATTTTTCATGAGAGCCATGTGTATACTATTATCTACCAAATATATAGAAAACTTGAAAAAAGAAATTGAGCATACCTGTGTTAGACATATACTCTGTATCCAACACTCACCCTCAAGTCTGGGTAAGGTATTTTCCTCATTAGGGACAGGGAAATTTTACTTCCCTGGGTGGCGCAGGCAGTCGGTTACTAAATGTGACTTTTTCTTTCTAAGGTTTATTTACTTGCTGTATTTGCTTTTTCTGTGGGTCTGCTTGGGTTGTTTTGTTTCTATGTGGTTGCTTGCTTGATATGTATAACCTATTATGTATCAAAACACATTGAAAGGAGTGGAACATTGTTTTTTACGCTAATTTTGCTCCTCCAAGGCTGGGCTTTTCAAGTTACATTGGATGTTTTTCTCTAGCGAGAAAAGTCATAAACGGAATACTTAGTTCTTTTGTGGCTTTTCTCTGGGGATATTTGAGCAATGTAGATCGGTTGTAGTATTGCTGAGCAACTTATAGTATACTTAACAAGCCAAATTTAATAATCTGTCACTTTTTTACAGCTATACACATGGTCTGCTCGAGCCATTGCTTCCTTGACTGCACACTCACGTAAAGAAGACAGATTTGGAGTTGCTCAACTCTCTGGTAGCAATGCTGCCGTCGTCTCAACATTCATTGCTTGCCTCCTTGCTGTTGAAACGTTGATGGGTAAAAAATTAAGTTTGCGACCATCTAATCATTTGATGGGGCCATTTGGCACTAAATTGGCTACATTCAGTACCGGAAGAAGAGATGTTAGAGCAGGGAAAAGGAGAGATGACCCACTCTATTCGAAAGCATATGCCATGGCTGATGTTTTAAGGACTTCAATTTACTGCATTGTGTCTGCTTTCCACCATGAGATGCTGACTAGTGCCAAAACGGGCCTTCTTGAGAAGGATTGGATTACTAATGGCAAACCTCTTTTCGGAACTCATGAGTTGCTGTTGCAGAAATTGCATCTTTTCCTTGAGTACCAAGCCAGTTAAATTATACTAGAAAAAGAAAAGGAAAAAACAAGTGAAAAATGGTAAAGTTTCAGAAGATGACTGCTGGATTTTGTCCAATTTGTGTCCTGTCCTTTTGCCGCTGCTTTCCTCGAAGCAAATCAGCTGTTCTGGAAATCAACCGAATGTGAGAAACTGAGAATGACACTATGGGTGATTTCCATCTCTATTTCTTTTAAATGAAAGACCAAGTTGTTGCAACAAGTTGTTGTGATCAAATGCGACAACACGAGATGAATTAATTGCGTTATTTAGTTGAAGTTTTGCTGTTTAATCTCTGAGATTAGTTCCAGTTCGGATACACGGTTGATTTATTTGGCTATTGGCTTAGGGAAATTTTCAAAGGGGGATACTAGCATTTTCTTCAAGATTGGGCAAACTTCGTGACTTGATGTAGTCTGCAGTCATAACTGTCAAAATCTGCAAAATTGGATAAAGTTAAGGGTGAAAAAGAGAAGGAGAAAAATTTGAATGATAAAAGAAAATGCTAGAATTGATAAATTTGACCTTTGTATCATGTATAGCTGGCGGCAAATTCATAAGGTTGAATAGGTTAATGACTAACATCCAATCCGGATTGTCTCAAAGTTTTGCATTGCAATTCATTTTCCCTTCTTTTTAGTTAGTATTATCTTTGGTTTAGATAGACAGGGTGGGTGGTATTTGGCTAGGGTGAGTAGAGGATGATGAAGTGGGAGCAGCATCTATTTTGAACACGGTATAAGTCCACGACATGAATACGATATAAAAATATAATTAAAAACATAACACAACGCTATTATGATTGATGACACATGCAACTATTTAAATATAATGCGAATATATGAATTATCAAGTCTAATTACAAATTGAGTTAAACTTGTCCAATCCGGCCCATTGGATCACAGCCTTCATCTTTTTTTTTTTTTTTTCTAAAAGATGGAAGTGGGGTTTCTAAAATTCGAACCCAAGTATATATGTCTCACTCCCACTCTTGTCGCATGATAAAGAGATTATTGAATGTTTGGGTTTTACTTTGGGCATGCATTTTCAAGATGTGAAAGTATTTTAATATTAAATAGTTATTTTTAAATGGATGAGAGTCCGGCTTATTTTGGTTTTATATCCTTGCAAGAGAGATGAAAGCCAGAAAGGACTCCAATTCAACCCCACCTGTTTAATTTTATATATATTTAAAATATTAAATGTTAATTAAAGTTTATTAATATTTTAATAATAAATTTAAATAAAATGCTTTTAAGTTGGTGGATTGAGTCATTGAGCCCGACTCTAAAGAAGTCAATTAAGGTCAAGCAAATCTAATTCGAGCTATGGATACTTTTAAATTGATCATAAATAAATTTGATAAATTTCTATCTTGAATTAGTTAAAGAAGAAAAATTAATTATAGTCTATACTAGGATTAGTATTTTATATGTAGCGTTATGTGTGTATATCTATATATATATATATATATATATATAAAAGCTATCCTGAATATATTCACCATCATCATCCACTGTATCCTCTTTAAATATCGTCCACCTCGAATGTATCAAGAATAAGGAGAGATTAGTTTTACTTATTATTATTATTTTTTTAACAAAGGCCACATAGAAGGGGGCAAGGTTTTTCTCAAAGTGTAGGTGGAGGATTTGATAATATTCTTTGAACTTCTTAGATAAGAATCAACATTTTTCTAATATGAATATTTTATTATCTTGATGAAAAATTACGAATAATTGGTGTAAATATAAGATTATTAATTAGCATAAACTATTTTAAAAATCGTTAAAGTAAAATTTATAAGTGTGATGATCGCAATGATTGCTATAGTATTCATTACGCTTGCAACTGCAACAATGTAATCAAAAATATCTATAATGATCACAATTTAAATCCCTAATCAGCATGCCAAATCAATTTTAGTGTGGTAGAGGATTAGCATTAAAAATCATTTGATATTTCATATTATGAGAGATTTAAATTAATTTTATCTCATAATCTAATTCAAAGATTTAATATTGGTTAATATGATTAATAATAATAAATTATTAATGTAATTGAATTCGATATTTTGAAATCAATTCAATTGATTTGGGTTTAATTTTGGATCGATCATATTTTACCAAGTTTATTTTCATTAGAAAGAAAACGTTCACCTTTATCTATGCTATTACTAAAAATATTGGTTGAGTTGGTCAGGTTTAACCAAACACCAACTCAATTAGATAAATATTACAAAAATCAACTTGAATATATGATAAAAAATACGAGTAAGAATATATTTATGTAATTTACTTTTAAGAAATCTATTTTACATGTGACATCATAACTTCTTTATTTTATTTTAAAAAACTATTTACATCTAATAACTTCCTTCTTTTTCTTTAAAAAAAAAAAACCCACCTTTTATATTATTAGATTATTTATTTTAATTTTTTTTTAAATTCATTATTTTTTATAATTATAACCAACATTTGTGGGTGTATAGAATATCTAGTTTTCTATTAACCTAGGTGAAAAAGGTCATAAGAATGCTCTATTTTTTTCTTGGGGAGGGGGGGAACAAGTATATAAAATTTAATAATTGTTAAATGTGTTAGCAAAAACTTCAATGTAAAGAAAAGCAAATTAGTTAGGTTAATTTTCGAATCAGCACCTAACTAACTGTTTGACATTCCTCTTAACTTCTGATATATGACACTCCTTAATTATATGTAATTTGTCCCTTTAAAATCAAAGCCTTGCTTTTCTATGTCCTTTGGTTAGATAACGGCTTTAACAAGAAAGAATGCTTGAAAAAGTGGGTTACTTCTTAACAACCTTTTGGTCCCCTTTTAGCCTTCTTTTAATTTCAAAAAGTCGGTTTATTATGTAAAGGTGACGACAATGAAAATGCAGCACTATTGTTTTGAAGTAGATACACTTAGACTAAGAATACCGATTTGCTTCTTCACTCACCCAGTTCCCACTACTATCAGACTCTGCATTCTTACGTTTTATTTACAGTCTTTAAAACTGATCTGAAAAAACTTTTAATATCTAACCGGATAGAATTTCGGTTTTAGTCCAGCTGCCGCTTTTGTAATGTTTTATTTAAAAGATAGCATTCAACAGATTTAAAATTAATTTGAATATCAGTATCCGAACGACTAAATCAGGTTGGACCATCATTGGTGTAAGTCTTTGTAAAGTACACATTGTTCAAATTGTAGCGCGTATATGGTTAGGCACTTAATTAAGTGTTCAAATTGTATCTAATCACAAGCAGTATAGCAAAACTTTCAACTATCTGAAGTGATAGGGTAAGGGTGTATTTTTGGATATTTGTGGATTAATTAAGCCCTTAAATTAAGACCTAATATTGATGAGAAGTTCGAGATTTCAGTAATTAAATAGGAAAAGAGGAATTATAAGAATAGAGTTGGAAGGAAGTTCAGTAGGGAATGGCAATCAAATATGTGTGGATGAGAGGGAGATTTAATCAGAAAGTTTGGTGGTAGAAAGCATGAATTTCCCTTAGGCATTGCTGCTGATGTTGCAACAGCAAAAGCACTAAAAAGATAGTTACAAATCTCCAAACTTTGATTCATTTAAATCCCACTTCAACTCCTCAGTTAATGCTTCAAGCAGTAATCAGCCAGCTAAGCCTAGCCAGCCATTCAGTCCAACATGGAGAGAAC
>JBBYHK010000022.1:2367055-2424434 GCA_038382065.1 Adansonia grandidieri
GAATACAAGCTTTTTATGTTCATTTTATATAAATATCTACACATTCATATATTTATATCATAATCATATTATTTTTTCATGTCATATTATATTTTTGTTTTTTTAATATTATTATCATGTGTACTATAATTCAAACAACTCTTAATTTTGTATCATATATTATATAATGATTGGTTATTCTTTATTTTTTTTAAAAAAATAAGGTTATGTTAATTTTTTATTTTTAGATTAATGAATAAAAATTTATTGTATTAATAAATTATTAGTAAAAATTAAAATATTGAATGTAATATGAGATGGGTTGATGTAAGTAGTTTTTAAAGTTAAGTGTAAAATCAAAAGAAAAAAATATTATTATGATTAAGTAGTAAAAGAAAAAAAAAACTATGAGTTATTTTATTATTATTATTACTATTATTTTTATTTCTTAACATGAATATAAGTGATGGATATAGTATAATCTAAATAAATTATATTTTGATATCCATTTTAATTTTTTTTATATATAATATACATATAATGAATCAGATTCGTGTATTCATATTGTATTTGTTATTTTATACTATACCTTACTTAAAAAGTTATCTTTAAGTTAAGATATTTTATATAATTTATCATAATAATTCAATTTTAACTGTTAAATTTAAGTTTTTTTTCCTATTATAATCATATTTAATATATCATCAACGATCATAAAATTAAATCAACACGAGAATTCAAACACTAATGCTTCTAATTATTGCAATAGACTTTGATTTAATTATCATATTAATTAATTAATTAATTGCAAAGCCTAATATTTGTTACCATAATCAATTCAATGTTTCCTACTTGGTTCCGACCTCCAAAAATTTTTAAAATTTTAACCCAAATAAAGCATATAGAATTTCCAATCAATGATTTTGGGCCTTTCATATTAAAGATTCTACATCGAAACCCATACCGATCCTATCTAAATGGACAACAGCTGCAAACGAACTAAAATTATTACATTAGATTATTTATTTTTAATATATATTTTAGTAAAAAAAATAGAGTTTGAAGTTAAAGGATTGTGAATGTCAAAGGATGAGTTGAGTGTTTAAATCAAGTAGACGAAATCTCACATTTTTTAATATATTCAAATTTAACATTAATTAATAAGTATTATTGCATTTAATATAAAATATTACTGTAAATAGTATTCTAATTAATTTTTAAGAGCATTGTAAGTACACTTTTTTATATTCAATAGTATTGTATATGTGGGCTATTTTTATCTTCAAGCCTAAAATCTATAAAGTCACGTTTGTAGCATATTGTAAAGGAGACAGTTGTTGTTAGTGAATTAAATTGCCGTGGCAGATGAATGGTCAATCACAATGTGATTATTATAATTGTAGAAGTGACAAATATTATCAGATTCAATTGTAGTGAATTTTGATCATAACTATCAACAATAAAAAAAGTTAGAAACTATAAATAATAATCCTAACATTATATTCAGGTCACTATTTAATCTCTAGTTATTGTACTTAGAGGTCTGATTTTCTCCGATCAATTTCTTTTTCTTGGAGAACTTCTTTGGGTCTTAAAAAGCCGAAAGGGCTTGGTTTCTGCTTTGATCGCACTTGAGCTTAGCTTACTTACTTTTCTTGCTCAAACTTCTTTTTCTTCTTTTTCTACCTCATCTACCCATGAAAACACAAAGCCATACTTGCTTTCTTTTCCCACCATCTCTCTCTCACTCACTTCTTATTCTAATGGTTATGTTGTTGTTTTGAAAATCGAAAGTTAAGGTTTGAGATAAGAGAGTATTATAAATGTTTAGATTTAAATTTTAACCGATTAAATGTCATTTCTTAAAGTAACCACAAGAGCCAAAGTCTAAGTTTGGGTTTGAATTTGTTTATGTATAGTCAGGTGATAGTATATATAGTGATTCTTTTTTGAAATATGGAATGCAAGTAAATTTGGATTTGGGAATATTTCAAAAAAAATAAAATTATTTTTTAATAATAATAATGTAGTATTTTTTTATATGATCACTAATTAATAAAGGTCAATTAAAATATCATTTTAATTTTTTTTTTCAATACATTATTTTCATTAAAATTTTTTAGAAATATAATATATGTTTTTAATAAATAATTAATCAATATCAAGGGAAATTTATTAACTTTTCTCACCTTTATATTACTAGTATATGTTATTACATGTGTTGGCCCATGAATAGTCATTATTTTATCTATTTTTGAATAGTATTGTATAATTTAAAAATAAATAAAACTAATAAATAGAGTGTACATTAACTAAAATTTACGTTAACATGTAAAGTTTGCTTTATATACAATTATAAAATATTAATTTTAATATTAACGCAAAATTAATTATGATGATAAAAAAATTAATATAAACTTGAACTTTTTTATTTATATAAAATAAATTAATTTACATTTTAAGTTAATTAAAAATTAAAACTTTTAAAACAAATTAAATCAATATGAATTAAATTTAAGGTGGAGATTTGTCATAAATAAGTCACTTGCTATGTTCTTTTACTTTTTCCCCCTTTATATTGCTATGTTTCTTGTCCTATTTTGCCTTTATTCTTTATAATTTATTTACATCATCTTCGTTATGTCCATATTAGGGGAAATTAAAAGTGCACTTTTGGGTCCGAGATAGATATTGACTGAATATTTAAATAAAAGTTTTAACAAATATAATTTTAATTTTATAATGTATATAATAACTTATATAAATTAACCAGCAATTAATTTTAAACAAATACAATTATTATTATCTCATTTTGATTGAATATTAGAATAAAAGTTAAAAAAATATAATTTTAATATTATAATATGATATAATAATAAAATATTATTTTAATGGCTTAAGTAATATAATATATAATAATGGGTATTATTACTAGTTAAAAAATTTCTCACATTCGTGTTAATGTATATATTTGTATCTATATATATATATATAGAGAGAGAGAGAGAGAGAGAGAGGGACGGAGAGAGAATTTTATATTTTAAAACTAAATAAAACTAATAAAATATAAATCAATTAAAATTAACTTATAAAGTTCGTTTTATGTACAAATTAGATCAAACTATTATAAAGTTTATTATTTTAATATTAATGCAAAATTAATTATGAAGACAAAAATTTAATGTAAATTTTTTATTTTTTATTTATATTATATAAATTGATATACTTTAGATTAAAACTCTTAAAACAAAGTAATTCTTTATTTTATTTAATTATTACCAAATTAATCAATTTAATGAAAGTGCTTTAATAAATTATACTTCTTAGTTATAAATTAAATGAATCTTCTAATAATAAAAACTATTTATACAATAATTTAAAAAATATATTAAAAAATAATGATTAATTTCATTAATTTAAAAGCCTCTCTACAAATATATATATATAATATTACGGATAAATCAAATGATTGGTACTGATAATAAGTTAGACTTAGCCATGGCCCAATCTAAAAACTATTAAAATTCAAGTCCATATTCAAATTTAGCTCAGTCTGATGGCTCGAATTTATCATTCAAATATATTAAAAGATTAAAAAATTATTTTATATTAATATTTATATTTATATATTTTATAATTAAATTTAAATAAAAATATTATTTTAATATAAATAATAATTCAGACCAAATCAAATCCATTCGAATCATAAAATATCATATCTAAAATTAAATAAAATTAAACTTAATAAATAACCTAACCTTCAAATAAGCTTACGCTAGCTTCCACACATAAAAAATAATTAAGCATATACTTAGAGTTTGATTAGATAATCAATGAGTCTAATCATAAAACAAATGAATGGTCGACAAGGCATACTTTTTAGTAAAAGAATTTGTTCTTTGATTTTTTTTTTAAACAAAAATAACCAAAAAAAACAAATTTGAAGTCACTTTGCTTTCATTTTAATCGAAAATAACCAAAAAAAAGAAAAAAAAAAGGTGAAGTCACGTTGTTTTGGTTTTTCTTGGATTCAAGTACGAAAACAACTAGTCGAAGCCAAACCAGCAAAAAATGACAGCCATTTCCTTTTCAAAAAATAAAATAAAAATCCTTTGATTTTGTTCAAAGACAAAAGATTTGAATTCTAAATATAAGGTGGAGATTAAAAAAACCTCATTATAAATAAATCACTTGCTATGTTTTTTTCTTGTGGTATTTTGCCTTTATTCTTCACTATTTACATCATCTTCGTTATGTCAATATTAGTGGAGATTAAAATAGCACTTTTTATCCTCGAGATTAGATATAAAAATAACATATACGATATATTTAGATACGATTAATATAACGTGTTAAATATATGTATTATATTCGTGTTTTTTAAATTTTGATATATTTAATAATTTGTATTATATTCATACTATTGATGACAAAAACACGAAATCCAACGCATAAAAATTTCGTGAATAAAGAAGAGGAATAAGTGAGGGTGATACCATATCAATCCTTTGGCATCACCTTCTCAAGCAATGGGTGTCATTACATTTTCTTTTTTAATGGCTACAGAAAATTTTGGAAAAAAAAAAAAAGGTTAATGCTTTTTGTTAAAATGTCTTTCCCCCTCTTTTTTCTTTAAAAAAAAAAGATTTTGTTTTTTTTTTAACTTATAAAAAAGTTCCTTTTTAATATATAAATTAATAATGTATGTATGGATATAAATACAAAAACCAATAAAAAATGGGGGTTTGATAATGTTAAATTGATTGGAAATTAAATGTAAAATGTTAGGAAGAAAAGTTAGAATTTATATTTTTTTTTATATATTGATCATGAAACTTTTTAATTTGATAAAATGAAGTTAAAAAATATATATCGTTTAATTTTTTTTGAACTTTTAAAATATATTTAAAAATATATATATATATATATATATGTTACTATGTTAAACGGCTTTCAAAATCTAAATTTTTACCATGGTAAATGAGATTATTGTGTGTATATATATATATATATATATATATTTTAATTTTTAGTTAATGATTCAAAGTAAACTATTTTAATAGTTTCTAATAAAAAAGTTGTTGGTGCTAAACTCTTATACTTTTAACTTTTTAGTTTTTTATTAAAAATAAAAAATAAAAATAAATGACAAAACAATAACAAAACCATTTTGAGTAAAGGGTGCATTTAGAATACTTAAACTTTTCTCTTAGTGAAATTCAATGGAATCTTTTTGACAAAAATGGATTAAAATTAGAATTCGTCTTTGATAGATCAATGGTAATAATTTTTAATTTTATAATCGAATTCAAAAATTATTACATATTTTATTTTTAATTAAAATTTTTACTTTTTTTCTAGAGTATATTTCACTCTATTAATCATTGGAGTGTGATAATTCTACTATGAGCAAATATAATAATTTCTCTTAAAATTGTTGGTATGAAAAAAAAGGAGAAAGAAAAACTTGGGCACCTTTTTCTCTTACTATTTATATTAAATGGTTGAATAGATGATAACAGTTTGATTTGATTTTTTATAAAAATTATAATTAATGCATGATATTTTAAATTTTTAAAAATTAAATTGAACTATACTAAATAGCATAATTAAATTTTATCAGTTTAAATTAATTTATTAATTTTTTTTTAAAATTAAAAATAATATTTTAAAGTTTTTTTCTCTAATTTAATGAGAAAATATTTATTTTTTGTTGTAAAAATAAAAAACTAATTAAACATACAATTATTGAACTAAATCAAATATACTTAATTATTATATAAATTGAATTTAATAAAAATTAGAGTGAAAATAGGCCTAAATACTATGGCTCAAATTGGACGTATCAATTCTTACCTGAATTCAAAAAATTTGATTAATCTATTTAAACTTAAACTCGACCTAACTCAATTTGATTAAAAAAATAAATAGTTTGAAATTGACAAACTTGAACCAAAAATGATTCAAATGTATAAGGACATGAACTTGAAATAGTCTAAACACTAAATGACTAGAACCTGAAATAACTCGAAATCGAATTAACTCGTACAAAAATAACTCTAAACCAAAATGATCAATCTCGATAAACTCCAGTATTAAAACTAATTGACACGAAATCAATTAACTAAAATGTTAAATTAAATTGATTTGAACCTAAAATGATTCGAATCTAGAATAATTCAAACTTCAAATGACTTAAAATCAAAACAATTCAAAGTAAAAAATAACTTAAAATTTAAAATTTTAAAATAATTTAATCTAAATTAATTGAATTTAAAATTAATATGATCCGTCAATTAACAGGAAAAACTCAAATTTATTTTTGAGTTTCTCATTTTTTTTTTCTTTTTTTGGTGGGCCCTGGTCAATTGAATCGGAAATAGTCAACAAAAAAGATGTCTTTTACTACTTGGACTTTGCACCGAAGTCCGAAGCGTTGCGGTTACCCTAAAAAAGGTTTCAGTTATTCAATGCTTTGCTTTTGCTACACCGATCGATTTGTTTATTTAAAAGGGCTGAAAAACCTGTGGAAAGCGACTTCACAGTGAAGGGGCTGAAAAAAAGCCGAGGCTTGTCATTCACACTGCTTCCGTTTCATCTTCTTATTCTTCTTCTTCTTCAAATAAACAAGCACTTTGCCTGCAATAAAATTCACAATCACATTAATAACCCATTTTTTGTTTTTCAGAGAGTGCTGAAATGAAGTACGTGTTGGTTACTGGAGGTGTCGTAAGTGGACTTGGCAAAGGCGTCACTGCAAGCAGCATAGGCGTCGTTCTTAAAGCCTGTGGCCTTCGTGTTACTTCCATTAAAATTGGTTTTTTTTTTTCTTCCTATTTTCAATCCCATTTTTAAAATTTTTTTAATCTTGTTTTGGTTTATCATTGTTATTTATATGGGTTCAGGTTTCTGGGTTTGTTGCTGACATATTTTGAGTGCATTTTTTTATGGAAGCTTTATATAATCTTCTTTTTTCAGTGTTTAGTATTGCTATTGCTTGCTCTTTGGTTCCTAAACTTCTTGTGATTCTTGGGTTTCCTTTTGATTTTAATTTGAGAACCATCCTGATTATGGTTATTCTTATCTGTTGTTAATCTTCTTCTTGTTCCTTGTATCTTGCAGATCCTTATCTGAACACGGATGCTGGAACCATGTCTCCTTTTGAACATGGGGAGGTTTTTGTTCTTGATGATGGTGGAGAGGTTTTACTATCCCCCATCATTTGTCTCTAGCATTAAGCCAGTATTTGCCAAAAAAAAAAGACCCCATTACAATAGAGAATTAACTAACTTGCTTTATGTTGATATTTTCTTGTAAAAGGTCGATTTGGATTTGGGTAATTATGAGCGATTCCTAGATGTTACTCTTACTAAACACAACAACGTTACTACTGGAAAGATATATCAGGTATTTTAGTTTATGAAGAATAGACTGCTAATGTATTTGTTAAGTGTTCACTTGACTTCTATTAGTGGTTCAAGATAACATAATGCTGTTGTATTTTTTATCAGTCCGTCCTTGAGAAGGAACGGAGAGGTGATTATCTTGGAAAGACAGTTCAGGTGACTTTTTCTTCTTACCAAAGCATGTAGCAACTTTTGTCTGCATAAAGAAAGTAACGATAAATTACTGTCGTTTCTCTTTTGCGTGGATCCCAGGTTGTTCCACACATCACTGATGCTATTAAGGGTTGGATCGAGTCAGTTGCTCTCATTCCTGTTGATGGACAAGAGGGTCCTGCAGATGTCTGTGTGATAGAGTTGGGAGGCACTGTTGGTAAGAACTATGCTTAGTAAAAGACATTTGATGTGTCGGGAATTCTTTCTTCTCCTCATCTTTTTTCTTTTTGCTTTTGTTTGGGGGTAAGAAAGGATTGATCCTTTCTTTTTTTTGGGGTGGGTTGGGGTGGGGGTATTTCTTCAGGTGACATCGAATCAATGCCATTCATTGAGGCTTTGCGACAGTTGTCCTTTTTGGTTGGTACGCCTGCAGTTTTTTCTGTTTATTCAGAAATGTACATGATACACTGTAGTTTTGTTGGTTTATCTATCATTTTTTTCCAACTTGATTATTAGCTTTGTTGTCATGTGGTGCCGGGTGCTTATTTAGACTGACACATGTGGTGACCTTTTAGATCCGCGTGTAATCACAGACCAGAAAGTTGTCCATAGGAACCTGGATTCATAGGGAATGTGTTGGCCTAGACTTTTTGATATAATTTGATTAAGTGTGTAGTGCTATAATTGTGCAACCTATGCATTATTCAAATTTGCCGTGCTATGCTGGTCGAGAGGTTAAATACTTTGGACATGCATTTGCAATGTAGCGTACGTACACACACATACAAGTTGATAAAATGAGAAGTCACAGTTCAGATTTCTGAATGATTGGTAGCCTTTCCCATCCTGTTAAACCTTCGAACTAAAACATTTGATTCTGAATCTATAGTATAGAACAAAGAGACTTTATGTCAGTCTATTTGGCATCTTTGGATATGAATCTTCATATGTCATAATAATTTTTATTTTCTTCCTCAGGGCAAGATAACTTCTGTCTCATACATGTCAGCCTAATACCTGTGCTGGGTGTAGTTGGAGAGCAAGTAATACGCCATGATTCTCCTTAAACATAATACATAAATTTCAAAGTTCTTTTAGGTCATTGTTTGGATCTTATTTTTAAACTGATGCCAGTTAAGTTCCTTATTAAACATTGCCACCTTTTGTGGTGAAAATAACTCTCTCTCTCTCTCTCTCTCTCTCTCTCTCTCTCTCTCTCTCTCTCTCTGATGCAGAAAACTAAGCCTACACAACATAGTGTCCGGGAACTTAGAGCATTAGGCTTGACTCCTCATCTGCTTGCATGTCGCTCTGCTCAGGTACACTGCCTTGCATGTACTTTGATGCCATAGATGATTTTGTCATTAGAATCGTTTGGCAAATCAGATCATTGCATTTTATCTTTCTGGATTATTATTTCCTTGCTCTTTATAGCTCTTTTAGGCATTTTATTAGTTTGTAAATGGGTTGGCATTAACCTGTGAAATCATCATCATCTTTTTGGGGTGTGGCATCCTTTTGAGTTGGTGCTTTAGTTATGTAAGTTTTACTGCTAAGCTATAGTTGGACTTGTCATATATAACTTGGTACTGTACTTGGCATTCATATCATATAAATATTTTGTTTAAAATTGCACTTTCTCAGCTAGCTCTTAGGTTTACATGTGTTTTCTCTTTTTATCATGATGAGTATCCTTTTGATTGCTTTGTTTGCTTTATCTAACCTTTGTCCCAAACTTGATGGTAAGTATACCCTTTTGGTTGGTGACTTACAGCCCTTATTGGATAATACAAAGGCGAAACTTTCACAATTTTGTCATGTTGAGGTATATTTGATTGCAAATTTTGGTTTGTGTTCTTTTGATTTAGGTTTATCATCTTGCCTGATAATTTCATTTATTTCCTTGTGTCCCTCTCAGGCTGCCAACATCCTAAATATTCATGATGTTCCAAACATTTGGCATATTCCTCTGTTACTTAGAGTATGTTCCATAGCAGTACTTCCATTTCTCTGGAACTTAAACATTTTTTAATGATGTTTCACATTGACCATTGTGTCAGAACCAAAATGCTCATCATTCAATTCTGAAACAGCTTGATTTGCTCAGGTTAGATTTTGGTTCAACATTTCCATTCTCTATCTTTTTTTTTATCATAGGACATCTAAGTTTGTTATAATATTTACCTCGTTTATGGCTTAACTCCTTGCTGCACAATGGGGCCGGCCTAGGCAATCTATATTTTTTATGCAGCCTAACGAGTTTATTGTTGGTCTTTTTCTCTCACTTCTATCTCTGTGATTTTAGCTCAGGGCAAAGGTTATTTTTGTTACTGGTTAGCATGTCAGACTGTTGGCATTGAAATTGATTGGCTCTTAACTACCAAAATTCACCATTAAACTAGGATCATTGTAACAATTGCAGGAAGTTTTTATCAGTTTAACTAAGTGGTTTTAAAGTTCTGTTTCAGCATTGCCACACCTCCAGATTTGGAAGCTTGGACCAGGAGGGCAGAAACTTTTGAAAATCTCACTGATTCTGTTAGTACTGTTAATTTAGCTCTAATTGTCCAGTTCTTAAATAGAGGAAATTTTTCCTTGGTTTTGAAACAAAAACATATCATCGTCCGCAGGTGAGGATTGCCATGGTGGGAAAGTATGTTGGTCTAACAGACTCGTATCTATCTGTTGTGAAGGTGTAATGCTAATTTAATTTCATGACTTGTAGACATCCTTAATTTTACCCTTAGTGTCTGTTTGGAAAATACATTCTTCAATGGACACATAATGTTATACAAGAAATCCTTCTGCTGCTGTATATTATTATTGCTGTTATTATCTGTTCTTTCATCCTTTTAGACTAATATGTGTAGTAAAGTTTTCATAAACAATTATCCAAATTGCTGGAGAGATTAGCACATGGATCATTTCATAACTTCGTATTACTGCTTATCCCACATCTAATTATTGTATAATCTGGATCAACTCCTTATCCCACACCTTAGTTTTGTATATTCTAGATCATTTTGGTAAAAGCCGATCATATCATGATTGATTGATTGAAAACTAGGTATTCATTATTAGTGGTGCAAAATCATATGCCTGATAATTGGTTCCATGTTTTAAATACTGAAGTTTAGTGGCTTGCTGATTTATGTGCGGTAGTATTTCTACTACCCTTACTATATATGTTTTCTTTTGCCTGTAGGCACTTTTACATGCCTGCATTGCATGCTCTTTGAAGCCATCGATTGACTGGATTGCGGCTACAGACCTTGAAGATGATACTGCCCAATCAGTATTGAACCAGTAGCACTTTTGCTATTACATTTTTTTTTTTTGAAAATTAATTATGTAAACATTCTTCTACCTGATCCAGGCACCAGAAGCTCATGCTGCTGCGTGGAAGAATTTAAGAGTAAGCCTTTTATTGTTTTACCCATTGTTTTCAACGGCTTAACTTCCTGCGGTGCCAGATACATTGATCTTGATTTATACTTTCTTGGACTAATTTCCTGCAAGAATACGCTAGAACTAGATTAGTAATGCTGGTCCTTGCCAGTTGAGTGCATGTCTTAAATTGAATCATGCGTAGATACCAATTGACTGCATATCCCCCTTTTTTTTTGTTGGGGGGGGGGGGGGAAGGGGTGGGGGTAGGTGTGGCTTTTATGGAATTTTTACTTATCCTTTCTATTTAGGTCACTGGACTGTTTTTTTACAAATGCTCTCATGGGAATTGGGGATGGATGGGGTGTCGGGGAAATTGAATCTTTTTTTTTTTCAAACTGTTATTTGCAGAATGCTGAATGTGTTCTAGTTCCTGGTGGATTTGGAGATCGTGGTGTGTGTGGAATGATATTGGCCGCAAAATATGCTCGAGAGAGTAATGTTCCTTATCTTGGCATTTGCTTGGGCATGCAGATCTCTGTCATTGAGTATGCAAGATCTGTAAGTGACTTTTCTCTCAAATACATGTTTTTTTACCCCCAAATTACTCATTAAAGCTTTTCGAGTTATTTGTTCCAGGTTCTTGGTTTGGAAAAAGCAAATAGTACTGAGTTTGATGAGCAGACGCCTGATCCCGTTGTCATTTTTATGCCTGAGGTATACATTACATCTTGCTCATTTTACTTTTTAATACATCTGCCATGTGCATACAGCGGTTAGATTATTTTCTGTTTTATGTGTCAGGGCTCAAGAACACATATGGGAAGCACAATGAGACTAGGATCTCGAAGAACACTATTTCAGACCCCTAATTGTATTACTTCTAAATTGTACGTTATTATCTATTTGTTTGTTTAATTTAAAAACTTCTTCAAACTCAACTTCTGCAAAAAACAGAAAACCAAAAAAAAAAAAGATTGAATACCCTTTAATTAATTTGTTTCTCATTTGTGCAATGTGTGCTTGTGTCATGTGACCTCTGGGTGACAAGGTTTATGTAACACCAAGATGGCATTGCTTCCCATTAAGTGTTACTTTATCTGATACGTTATCAAGATGTTGATTGGTAAAATAAGCGTTTTTTGATGTACCAAAAATAAAAAGCATGTTTGTAATGTCCGGTATTGTTTACATGCAATAAGAAGATTGTTCAAATTAAAGATTTATATGCATGTTTTGATTGCCAGGCATGATAATTCTTTGTTATGTTACTTGCTAGGTACTGCAATCCACAGTATGTAGTTGAACGGCACCGGCATAGATATGAGGTTGGTCAAGTTGATTCAACTGGAAAGAGGAGAAAAATTGGATCTACCAGCATAACTTAATATTTTATGAAATGATTTATTGCCTCTTACACCAAACTGCTGCAGGTAAACCCAGATGTCATTGGGGTTCTTGAAGAAGCTGGGCTAAAATTTGTTGGGAAGGATGAAACCGGGAAAAGGATGGAGGTGGGTTTACATGTGTCTTCTTTCCTCTTGTGAAGTTTTTCTTTTGGGGTGTGTGTAGCCATCCTATGTTGCTCCAACTTTTCATTTTTCTTGAAGTGCTGACACCCATGTCCAACACATTTACAGACACTGGTATGGGGATATGATCCTCTAAATACATGGAAAAACTTAGAAAAAATTGAACGTACACCCCACCCCTATCCGACGCTTCCACCTAAGTCCAAGTAACATATTAGCCATCTGTTTAATTCAATGGGAAGTTCTTTTATTTTCTCATGTTTTGCAGGTTCTGGAGCTTCCAGGTCATCCATTTTATGTTGGAGTGCAGTTTCATCCAGAATTTAAATCACGGCCAGGGAAGCCCTCGGCTCCATTTTTAGGTACTTACAGTTCAAATGTGCATGTTTGAGTACGTAATCTGTCATTAATACCTTCAAAAATTGAAAATGATGAGAAAAAGACCATTGAGTTTTATCCATGTGAAAGGTCATGGTCTCATACGGGACAGAGTTAAAGATTCATCGATTTTTTACTATACAAAATAGAGCCAATAATAAAGTCCACATGCTTGGTTATATAGTTTCCATGTTTTTCTGTAAGCAAATATTTCATGAATTTGGATTATTCAACTTTTTATCACATGCGACGCAATAATAACATTTAGGCCTTTGCAATTATAGGTCTTATATTGTCTGCAAGAGGAAAATTGGAATCATATCTTACAAAACATCAAAATGGAAGTTGATTTACAAGTTATGGTGATACATCCAAATCAGTTTTACAAGGTAAACCTCTCTCCGAAAATTAAATATGTTATGACTTTCCTTAGTTACGCTTGGTAACCTGCTAGTGTTACGGTCTGAGAGTTGGTCTGTGACACTTGGTTGAGGTTGTGATTTGACCTTCATACTTTCCACTCTAGAGACTAGAGTCTACACCTGGCATGCATGGCAGGTTTGGTCAACTGGATTTTTTACTCTTGTATGCACATTTTTCTTTCGACATTTACATAATTACATTATTTCGTAACTCAAATTGCTTAGGTAAGGGATTTATGAGATCGTTGTCCAATTGGTCTAGTCGCTCAATTGGTATTAGGGACCGGTATTTTCCTATACATAGGCAATTTGACATGGTCTAATGCAACGCATCGTTGTACCTGATGATTTGGCAGTGGTTTGGCCACTGGCTTGCAACCTTCGCCTGTGGTTTGGTTACTGTGGGATTCTACAATCAAAATACAAATTTCGATTATTTTGCTTCTGTTTTGTTAACTGATACCTATCTCCTTACTTGAATGTAGGAGGAAATTGATAGATTTGAGATCTTACGCTATAGATATACGCAAGCAGGTTATTCAAGCGGATCCTTATCGCAGTAGAATTTCGAGTTAAGGCACGTATAGTCCTAGAGCTCATATCCGACGCGTTCTTTCTTAATCTGCCTGCGATCTTAGGGATAATTGAGTTCTTGCTGCTTTTGACATGATATTCACAGTTCAAATTTTCATGTTTTGTTCCAGAAAGTTGTACCTATGTTTGAAAGTTACAGACATTCTTGACCGACTTCCCTTCTATTGTGCATGTTTTTTGTTGGCTTATAATTTCTGAGTAAATGCTTCTTTTCCAAATTATGTTACCTAACTTAGAAGTGGGTGCCGGATATGAGTATTTATTCGATATGGATATGCTCAATTTTTTTTATATTTTATCCTTGTACCCTTGTACAGTAATAGTATTTAAAAAAAATGTTTGAACTCAATACTTAAATCTGACTTGCTTGAAAAAAATTATTTTAGTAATTATTTTTAGGTTTTTTAGTTTTATTTTATTTTATTTTAAATTATCTATTTAAAGGGTTGGTAATTCATTGGTCAATTTAGAATTCACCAATTTGAGAAAAATATTTTATTAATTATTTTTAACTTTTTAGATTTAAGACTTTTAATTTTATTTTTAAAAGATGTACTTAAAAGTGATTTTGTGTGTGTAAATTATGGGTTGATTTAGAATATATACTTAAAAAGCACAAAAAACTTTACAAATATTGTTCTATTGATTGGTATTTTTATTTAATTTTTAAAATGATGCATTTAAATAGGTTGATCCGTAGGTGGACTCGCAAGTCAATTTAAGATCCGTATTTGACACACCTAAAAAGAAATTTAAAAATTTAATTTTATTTTATTTTTAAATGATATATTGAAAAAAAGTTAGTTTGTATGTACTTAAGCCGCTAGGGAAAAATTTTAAAAAATTATTAATTATTTTTATTTTTATTTTAAATGATTTATTTAATATAATTGATATGCATGTTATCTTACTCACTCTAAGAAAAAAGTTTTAAAAAATAAAAGTTTCAAAAAATATTTTTTATTTTATTTTTAAATAATATATTTAAAGTGATTTATTTACCCATTAACTCGAGATCGATTTAAAATTTATGTTTAATTTTAAATACAAAAATAATATACATAATTATTATTTAATAAATTGAATTTAAAATTAATTTTTATTAAAAATTAATTAAAATTTATAAAAAAATAAAAAATAACCCAGCGAAGCGGGGCCTTGAACTCTAGTAACAGTAAACTATGAGTCTCATGGCTCGTGACACATGATTATAGAGTAAATAATTATTAAATTAAATCTGCTTTTGGCTATGGGCACAACAGTTTAAAGAAAAGAGAATTATACATCCACCTTCAATTTGGAATACTAGAAAGATATTCACCCAAAAAATAATGTTATATAGGGTAATTTTAGGGTAGGTAAGTAGTTTTTTAAAATATAAAAGTACATAATTAATCTTAATATTATTACTTCGTGAGTATTTTTTTAAAATTAAATAGAAAATTTTTTATTTGATATGGATAGTTTTCTTATAAGCGGGTAGATTTTTATAAAAAAAAAAATGCGTAAAAATAAATTAAAAGATGAATAGATCTCTAATTCTATTTTAACTTTAAAGTAATTTTTCTAGTTGAATTGGTGTTAAATTAATTGATGACATCAATTTAGTCGCGCATTTTATGTACTATAATTTATTGCATCGGTGAGTGACCAAAAAAATATTTTTATTATAAAAATATGGATTTAAAAAATAATAAATTTAAAAAAAAGAAAGTATTTTTTAGTGAGTAGTTATATTTAAAAAATTGAAAGATATTAAAAAGATGTGCACTTTTTTAGTGGGTATTTTTGTTAATTAAATGAATTAAATGCCCATATTAGAACTCTAATTTTGTTTTTTTGTTTTTTGCATTTTTCATAACTGACTTAGTGTTTTTGTTATGTGATACGAAAATCTATCAAGAGCATTATAATAGTATAGATAACTAAAATCGACACACCCATCACGTGGGTGGAAGAGAAGAAAATAGTTAAAAATATATAAAAGAAAGGAAGTTATTTTGATGGTTATTAGTTAAACATAATGATTTTTTAAAAAAAAGATATAATTGTAATTTTTCATTAAAAATAAAAAAAAAACTAAAATATCTTTATGAAGAATTTTTATTTTATATTTTAGTTGTATAATTTTCTTGACTAGAGTTGACGTCATTTTATTCTTAATATCAAACTCAATCAAAAATTTAGTAATAATATTGAATTATTGATATATATATATATATAACATATATATCATCTATTAAATCAAATTTAAGATATATATATATATAATATTCTTATAAATAAATACGTTAATTTCTTTAAAAATAAAAAATTTTCATTTACTATGAATAATTGAAAAGAAAAAGAAAAAAAAGACAAGTGGTTGGTTATTCTCATCTTTAGAAATTTGCAAGTTATTGCAAATAAATACGTTAATTTCTTTTAAAAAAAATTCATTTATTATGAATAATTTAAAAAGAAAAAAAAAAGGGGGGGGGGGGGGGGAGGAGAAAAGGAGTTGGTTACCCTCCATTTTTAGAAATTTGCAAGTTCTCGTCTCCCGAAAATGTCGATAGCGTTATAATCAAACAACGCCACACCATCATCTTGTGATTCACCCCACACACTTCAAACTCCTAACGCCTTTTCTTACCGCAAAGGAGTGAAACTTGAGGGGCTTGCAAACTCTATATTTTTATAGGTAGGACTTAGGAGATATCATCAGATTACTATGATCATTAAAAAAATGTTTTTTTGTAATTAAACTGCATTATATATTCGTGAATAGATCCAGTAATTTATATATATGTTCGTGTATTTTATTGATTGAATTTAAATTATTTTATATTTATATAAATTTTAATATATTAATAATTTATATTAAAGATTTTGAGATATTTTACTTGATCTAAAATTCAGTTTGATTTGATCGGATGAGTTCAAGATTTTGAAATACTACTAAAAAAATGTTAAAATTTTTTAAAAAAACTATGTTTATAATTTTATAATTAAATTTAATTTTTTATTAAGTAATAATTTAAATCGAACAAGATTTACCGGACTAAAAGAATAATCTAATCTTTGTATAGATCTAAATATGGATATGTGACACTTACTTATATATACATATATATCTATATATATAGTTCCTTAATCATTTTTATTTGATGGTATATCATTTTTAAGATTTTTGAATCCTTAAATATTATGTAAGAACATGAGAGTTTAATTAATTCCAAATTACAAAAATTAGCATTATGTTAAGCCTTGTGAACGATAGATCAAAAAGAATTCTATGTTTAACGAGTGAAACTGAGAGTGAGATCGTATATGAATAAAAACTGATCTGAATTTAATTAAATTTAGATATAGATTTTTGTAACTTGAATTAATTTGATTAATTTAAATTATTATTCATTTAATAAAAAATTTTAATTACAAAATATGTAAATATTACTATAAATTAATGTTCTAATATTTTTAAACAATTAAATGAACTTTTAAGTCCGATCTATTTGAATATTAAAAAAACAATGTCCGAAGGCCAAAACCAACTCAAAATTTTTTTTCTTGTCTGGGTGGTGGTCGAGCCAACTCAAAAACCTATATTTCTTTAAAATAATATTAAAATTTTATATTAATATTATAATTATTTAAATAAAAAACTATTTTATAAACGATAATTGACATGCATTACTCAAATCCCTATCTACATCCGACCGAATATGAATCGGGCCGGCCCGCCCCTAAGCAGGTCTGCACACAGCCACACCCGCGAGAAATACGTTGGCTGCACATCTTTCATTTATCCTCGCCACCCTCTTCATTTTCTTCTTTATAAATAATATTACTGCCTTACACCTTTCATCAATTTCATTTCTTTATCAAACTTATATATATGATACATATCATCCTCTTCAACCTCTTACCCACCTCCCTCTATTCTTTCTCTGGAAAAATTAGGAGATCCGAGAACAAATTAAGAAAGGGTCAAATTAGGTAGCAATGGAAGGTATTTCTGCAACCATGTATAAGGGGTTGAGAGGGTACTGGAAGAGGAAAGGCTATGTCAAGCTTAACGGTTCGAGAGAGGCACGGCGGAGCAGGGTGGAGCTTGGTTCCATAGGGAGGAGGAGGTTCTGGAGGATCAGGGCGGTGAAGGCAGCGAAGCTGAGAATAACTTCACCCAAGAAGTTCTTTGTTTGGCTACGTGATGCCTACGTGAAAGTGATGCTGGGGTTGGCCAACTCCAGGGTGGTTAATACCGGCTACGGCGGAGCCATCGGTGATGGTGGGATCGCCGCCTTCGGGAAGCTTCCGATGAAAGAGTATGACGAGAAAATGATCGTTGAGATCTATAAATCCTTGGCAATGGCGCAAGGTCAGCTGGTGCCTCGTGAGGCGGGGAAGCTCATCTCCTCTATTATTTGTCGACCGTAGAAGTGTGATTACCGAGCGTAACGAAACGTATACCATTGTTATCTAGTTGTTTATTATGCTTATCGTAATTAATATTTATCGAGCGTAATAAAACGTAATTAATTGATTATATTAATATTTATCATATTTATAATTATAATAAATATCATATAATTAAAAGTAAATTTACAACCGCATTTAAAACAGAGTAAAAAGTGGAAAACAATGTAAGTTGATTAAACAGGGGAAGCATCACTATGGTTTTTAAAAAATTTTAATTAATTAGGCCTAATTAAGTTCTAAGCCTATGTAGATCTAGTTGGGCTGCTGCCTTTTCCTCCACTAAATATTGTTTGACTGGGGTGGAGAGTCTGGAGACTATGGTTAGTGGCGGGAAGCGTTTATTGGTTAAATTGAATTAAATTAAATTTTAATAATAAAAAATTATTTGTTCAAGCTTAATTCAATGAAAAAATTTGTTTTTTTATCTGAAATATGCTAAAATATTAAATAATATTTATATTAATATTTATACAATTAATTTTTTTATTACAAGCAATTTAGACCAAAAGAAATGTTAGATTTTGAGTTGGACAAATAAGTCAATTCATGGATAATTTTACTATTAATGGCCATCAAATCCTGCAATAATTCTATTTTCTTTTTTTTATACAAAGAAAAAAGGTCCTAGTGATTGGATTAGCCACTCAGACTAAGTTTCTAAGTTTACTTTCCTTTGAATTTAAAGATTTTTAACTCAATCCATTCGTAAAATTATTTTTAAAAATTAATATTTAATAAATTTAATTTTTAAATCTCATCATATTATTTTTTTATTTTAATATTACAGCTTTTTTTGATAAAAAAACTAAAATTATTATTTTTTTATATTTTCTTAATTAATTTGAATTTATATATATATATATATTTTTTTTGTTAGTTCCGTATGGCTGAACCCCAACCTAAAGCACAGCTATTATATAAAATACTCAAGGATGGTAGGGGTTTGACTGTAGTAAATGCAAGTAATTATAAAAAGGCATTGACCGTTGTGAAGAAAGCTCATTCAATGCTCTTTGTGGTGGGGACAACCAAAGCTTAGTTGCATGCACATTCTGTCTTGGTGGGGGGTCATAGGATGTGATTTGAGCTTATCTAAAATTAAAATATAATATAATATAAAAACAAAATAAATTTATTAAAATTTATATATAAATTATTAATATATTAAAATTTAAATAAATATATAATATTTTAATTATTATTATAATATTAAAAAATAAAATAAATACGATAAAAATATATTAATCTTTCTTTCTTTTCTTATCCATCCTGCCCTCTTTCTCTCATCTCTTTCTCTTTCCTTTCTTTTTCTTTTCTTCTTTCATAAAAAATTATATATAAGCTTGGGAAGCATTAGTATTGCCTTTTAACTTAATAATTTTCAATTGAAAAGCTTACTTTCATTTAATGTAGTAACCATAAGATCTCATTAAAACTTATTAAAATTAGTTAAAATTTTATATTAAAAACAAAAAATTCAGACATTTTCATAAATCAATTATATTCTCGTTCACGACATATAAGTTAATATCATGCCAATCCTATGGATTACATTTGTCCAATAATAATAATAATAATATTCCTTATGCCAAAGTTTTGTAATTAGAAAAATGTGGCATGATACATTATTGCCTCAACTTTTCAACTTTGTGCTAAGGTGGTATTGACTAATATTGGTCAAGTTTTTTGATTTTATAATTTTATATTCAAGTTAAATTTTTTCATTTATTGTCAATTGATTTTAGATTAGATGTTTAATATCATATTAAAATTTAAGTTTTTTATGTTGTTCTTATATGTTATTTTTTTTTAGTTTATCACGTGTTAAGTTTTTTTATCTCTTTTAATACGTGATGAAATGTGTTAAAGTAATATTATCCTACGTTTATAAAATCTTGTATTTTGTGTATTCTTGTCTTCAAATCGAATTTCTTTATCTATTATCAAACTAATTTTTCGTAAGCTATTTGGGTTGTTATAAGAAAATTCTTTCTCAAAATTGTTTCTTACTCAAACTTAAAGGTGAAGATTTAAAATTTGAATTTACTTCTTTCTTTTTCTTTGGTTTTATTTTACTCTAAAACAACGGTCTCAATTACTGGGTGTGTTCAATTAATTGAAAATATAGCTATCTAGTATTTTTTTTAAAAGAATATTATTTTATGGATAATTTTAATGATAAAAAAAAAAACTTTACAAATAAAATTAGTTGAATGATACATTTCTTATTTATTTATTATTTATTTTTAAAATATATTTTATAAAACATATGTCATTTAAAATCTTATTTGTGAAGGTATTTTACCATTAATATATAAGATAATTATCTTTATTTTATTAGCTTCTTATTTGTTAAAAAAATTGAAATTTCTAAAAGGAGAAAACTAAAGAGTTAAAAAAGCTTATTCTAATATGGGGGTTCAATCTTGAACACCCCTGTCCGTTAATTCATAACTAGAGAAGTTGATGAATGAATATTTCAGCCAAAAAAAAAAATCATTGGTCAAATGATTATTAATTTATTAAATATTTTGTTAAAAATCATGATAATCTTTGTCAGATTCTTGTTAAGTTGTAACCAATGGTGTGTCTTAAACTATTCATTATTCTGATTCAAGTTCACAGCAAATATTGAATCATCCATGATGTAGTTAGAGATAGACATGCTTAGGATCTTGTTAGATAGCGGCTTAAGAAAATTTTAAAATTTAATTTTGAATTCATTCGGTTTGGTAATTAAAATTATTATTTAAAATATTATTTAATATTAATATTTATATTTTTTAATTAAAATTAAATAAAAATATTATTTAAGTAAATAAATAATGAATCAAATTTAAGTTCAACTCAAGTTGAATTAAATTTATTAAGTGAGGCAAGTTAATCAATCCTTAAATAGGTTTATTAGAGACCACCTAACCTTATAATTGCACAAGAAATGGACAAATCTCATAAATATTAAAGATTATATAAGTTCAAAACTTAGCTCAATTAAAATCACGTAAATCAAAAGTTCAAATCTTAATATTTACATAAATTTTATTTTTAACTCAAGTTATAATCTCTTTTATCACACATTTAATATTTATTTATATTTTAATTAAGTAATTCAATTCAATCGGATGAACTGTAACACAAAAATTTCATTGATTTAACTTCTTATCTAAATTTTTATTCATTTATTAATACTTTCTAAGAGAACTTAAAAGATGAATTAATATAATGTAACAATTAAATTCTGATTTCAAATATAAAAATATATTATTCACGTTGAATCGTTTCCGTTTCCATTACAGATTTTTTTGGCGTAGTTGTATTTATTTATGTTAAATTAAATTACTCCGATTTTAAAGCGAATTTGATTTTGTTTGCGCATCTGAATCTAATATTTTTTGAATATAAAATAGAATTCATAAAAGTAAAATTAAATGTAATTAATTCAATTTATATTATGTCTATTAATTTTGATCCCAATTTAAAAAATTTGAGTAATCTACTTAAAATATGATCTAACTTGATTTGATCATAAAAAGTTAAGAATATAAAATTAACCTTTCCGAATCAAAAAAATCTAAAATTGAGCCTGAAATGCTCAACTCGATAAATTTAAATATTAATTTGATTGATCCAAATTCAATTAATCTAAATATTAAATCTAATTAATTTAAACTTAAAATTACTTAAATTTAAAATAATTTAATGATAAAAATTTAAATTTAAAATATTTTAAAATCAAAATAACTTTAATATAAAAATATAAAAAAATTAAATCGATCGAACCTAAATTAATTCCACCACCAAGGCCCAATTTATAGGTCTAATTTGTATTATTGGTCTAAATCCAATGTCTACCCTTCTCGACTATCGTAGACCCTTCAAAACGACAAAACCCTTTTCTCTGGTCGTTTTATTTCCTCTTCCTATTCAACAGCTTTTTTTTTTTTTTGCAATTTAATTATTTGAAAAAACCTTAACGTTGAATGCCTTGTTGGTTTAGTATTATTATTCAGGATTAGAGTTTTTTTTTTAACGTAAAAGCCGGCAATGGCGATGTATATCGTACCTCAGCGGCTCTCCGCCGGATCCACCAGCTCCCAGCTGCTCACTTCTCTCCGTTACGCCACTTGCTGGCTGTCCTACTCGACGTCGTTTAGGGAGGAACGAGACACTTTCGGCCCCATTAATGTCCCTTCCGATAAGTTCGTCTCTCCATCTCATCGCTTTTCGGCACCATTAATATTTGTTTCCGAAAAAAGCTTTTAAATCGAAGAGGGAAGTAGTTATAGTTATTGTTGTTGTTGCTGTTGTTGTTATTGTTACTGTCGTTATAGATTGTGGGGAGCGCAGACTCAGAGATCGTTACAGAATTTTGAAATAGGCGGCGAGCGTGAACGGATGCCTGAACCTATTATTCGGGCCTTTGGTGTTCTCAAGAAATGTGTTGCCAAGGTATAATCGGATCATTAAATCCCAAATGATTGTTAATTTTTAAAGTAATTAGGAGTGATAATCTTTGTATATGTTTAAGTGTATTTGGCTTTAATTTGCTTTAGGTGAACATGGAGTATGGCCTTGATCCAACCATTGGGAAAGCCATAATGCAAGCAGCTCAAGAAGTAGCCGAAGGGAAACTCAACGATCACTTTCCCCTTGTTGTTTGGCAAACTGGCAGTGGCACTCAGAGTAACATGAATGCCAATGAGGTAAGTGAAGTTTTTGTTAATCGATTAATTCTTGCTTTCAATTCGTGTATCCGTGTCGTGTTCATGTATTTTACCATGTCATAATCGAATTTAAGGTATTTTACATTTATATAAAATTTGATATATAAATAATTTGTATTATATAGATTTTGAGATATACGTGCATTTATATTATTTCTTTCATATCATGGTTTACTGTTTTTTTTTTTTTTAAAACGTTGTGTGTAAGATTGTCAGGTCTAAATGTGCAGAGCAAAAATTCTTGCCATTAGAAAATCATTTTTATAGTAAAATTGTAGCTATTTTGTAATTTTGGAAATTCCCAGGTTATTGCTAATAGAGCAGCTGAGATACTTGGGCATAAACGTGATGAAAAGTTTGTACACCCTAATGATCATGTGAACCGATCTCAATCTTCTAACGACACCTTCCCAACTGTAAGTGGGAGTTACCTATCTAACTTGCTGGTTTCTGCCTTTTAGATTAAACTTTCTACTATTAAAAAGTTCACCTACTCAAATGTATGTGGCCTCAACTTAACATGGTAGGCTTTGAGCTGCCTATTTGCTTATGTTACATTTTTTTTTCTTTCTCCAGGTAATGCACATTGCAGCTGCAACGGAAATAAACTCAAGATTAATACCTAAGTTGAAGATTTTGCATTCTAGTCTACATTCAAAGGTATTCCATGCTTTTACCACCAGTTTATGACTTTTCCATTTTTATTTATAATTTCTCTTTCTCTCACCTTTGTTTTCTTTTTAAAATTGGTGATCTCTGCCTTATAATGCTATTGTTGCATATTCATTACATTAATTTATCACATCAGCGTCGACTTCCAAAAAGGGGATTTTTCTGGCCACGCCCTATTTCATTGATGCCGACATTTTCATATTTGAATTCTGCCTCTTTGGTTCCTTATGTTAACTTGACTTCATGTCAATGATGTTGTGCTGTCTTTTAGTCTTTGTAATGTTATACCTCTTGGTGAGTCATTGTGAATCATGTGCCCAGCTGCAATACAGCATTTTACGCTGCTTGTGAATCTATATCTATATATATATATATATATATATATATATATATATGTATACATATGTATGTATGTATGTATATGCTACTAAGTCTAATGCCTCTTAACTTAGTCATTGTGTTTTATGCTTGCTCGTATACCAGTGTACTTTGATTTTTTTTTTTTTTTTAATAGGGGAAGGGGAGGGGATGCTTGTAACCTAACCCAAGCTTACATGTCAACTTTAACTCACTCTTAACCACTAGGCCAAGAGGTTGTTGTCAGTGTACTTTGTACTTTGAATTTGAATGACTTCAAACCAAAGATAATTTTGCTTGTGTCGCTTTCACCAGTCTATTGAATTCAAAGATATTGTTAAAATTGGTCGCACTCACACTCAAGATGCAACACCTTTGACTCTAGGACAAGAGTTTAGTGGCTATACTACACAAGTAAGTTCATTACCTAGTACTTGGCATCAGCTTATGTTTAGCGGAGTGATGCAATGATGGATAACTTATAATTATCTTGCGGTTTGCTTGCAGGTCAAGTATGGAATTGACCGTGTTTTGTGCACCCTGCCACGCATGTATCAGGTTTGCCATCATTTTTGAATGTATGGTATTCTCTTTAACCTGTTATAACTACTGATATATAGAAATGTTATATGACAGCTTGCTCAAGGTGGTACTGCTGTGGGGACAGGATTGAATACAAAGAAAGGGTATGTGTTGCTTTAGGGTTAAACCATGCTTCTCTGGTTTTGTAATTATGTCTATTCTCCTTTGCCAATTTTAGATTTTGTTTTGTTCTGTTCTGTTCTAATGTCATGTTCTGGATTTATTTCACTTGGTTTAATTTGATTTTGCTCTGATTTATTAAGATCCAAGTCTTTTATGATTCATGCTTCTATTCGAAGCTGTAGTTCATGTTTTATCTTTTATATTTTATGCTCGCGGGTTCTCATTGATCTGTGAATGTCTGCTTAAAATTGTTGTACCGCTGCAAATTTTCTTCTTGGTATTTTTATATTACTATATGTTGCAGCTGTTGCCTCATGAATTGTAATGGTTTTCATGTTATCAAGTTTTCAAACTGTGAACCTTGAAAGGAAAATATTGTGAAGAATGTTTACAGTTATCTGTGAACATATTTTATTGTGATAACTATGTTACTTTAGATTGTCTCATGCTTAATTTGACAGTGTTTAATGTTAAAAACGATCTAGGTTTGATGTAAAAATAGCTGCTGCAGTAGCTGAGGAAACAAATTTGCCATTCGTCACTGCTGAAAATAAGTTTGAAGCGTTGGTTAATCTCTTACTTTCCTGATTAAGCTTTTATATTTTCCATCTTATTTTAGGTTCAAGGAATTGATCATTACCTTACATCTCATAACTTGTTATGCAAAATAGTTTCAAATGCATGAAATTTCATTCTCTCTCTCTCTTTTTTTTTTTTTAATAATCAGGCTGCACATGATGCCTTTGTTGAAACTAGTGGAGCCCTAAACACCATAGCTGCATCCCTAATGAAGGTTGCAAATGACATACGCTTATTGGGAAGGTTTGTGCACAGTTTTTATAGCCACCTTTTTTTTTTTTTTTTTCTCTTTTTAATGTTTAGCATTATTCTGATGGTTTCACCATTTTCCTTATTTAGTGGTCCCCGATGTGGCCTTGGTGAGCTCATTCTTCCTGAAAATGAGCCTGGCAGCAGCATTATGCCTGTAAAATTCTCATCTCAATTTCCATTGATTTATTTATTAGCAAAGTCAATTAATTTTCTATTCTATTTCGTCTTTGAAGATTTCTCTTCCCCTATACTGTTACTTTGATAGGACTTGTTCTGTTCCAGGGGAAGGTGAATCCTACCCAGTGTGAGGCCCTTACTATGGTTTGTGCGCAGGTGAATTTTGTTGCTATTATTTTTTCAAGTTCAGTGGTATTTGACTAACAGGAGAGTTATCTGCTGGCTGTTAAACTCTATGTTGCTTGGACTTGGGTGTGAGTGTCGGATATAGGCATGTGTCTCACACAGTTATTTTCATTTTTTTTTTTTAATTTCTCCATGTATTTGGGGGGTCGTATCCCTATACCCTTGTCCGAAAATATATCGGACAGAGCATTGTAGGTTCAACTGTCACTTCTTTTATCAGCCTATAACAAGAGGAAAATCTTTGCAGGTTATGGGTAACCATGTGGCTATCACGGTGGGCGGATCAAATGGCCACTTTGAATTGAATGTCTTCAAGCCAATGATTGCTAGTGCACTTCTACATGTATGTTCTTTTGGTTACAATAGTTATTGAAGAGCTGCACTTCATAAAATTTCAAGAGTCAGATGACTAAAATCTCCTTTCTAAGATTTATAAGATTAAGTATATATGAACTAAATGAATTTTTGCAATGAAAAATATTCTTAGGATTTGAGATTCGGTGATAATGTCTTGACCTGCCTTGAGATTTTTCCCACTTTGGATGCTGATAACATGGTATATTATTGACTGAATTCATTTTGTTCACCTGGTGTTTTTGATTCTTTGCTATCAGTCACTACGATTGCTGGGTGATGCATCTGCTTCCTTCGAGAAGAACTGTGTGAGAGGAATTCAAGCTAATAGGGAAAGAATTTCAAAATTACTGCATGAGGTCGGTTGGTGATAAGCTGAAAATTTAAGTTTATTTTGACACCATATGATATATTCACAAGCTAACGATCATATGTTGTTGCCTTGTGGCACTTCGCATGGTCTTGCAGTCTCTAATGCTTGTCACAGCCTTAAACCCTGTAAGTTTTGATCTCTGTTTCTTTGTTTATGATTCATTGTCTCACACATTGTTGTCAAGGCATGCACCTAGGTGTTCCACCTTAGCATTAGACAACGAAAGTGTCTTAGACCCTTTCGGGCAAGGTACATTTAATCAGGTGCTCACCTAGTGCGCCTAGACACACTTTTTCTATAAGGCAGTAGGCACAAAAAAACCCAACCGATTGATGGTTTCTTTAATTTCTTTATTTTTTATTTTTTTTCATCACTTGTACAAATATATACTTCTCAATATTTGACTATTCAATAATAAATATGCGACCATAAGGAAATCATGCACATTGGCCAACCAAAAAAAAAAAAAAGAAAAGAAAATTCTGTTCAGTTTGTAGAAAATTGAATCGCTCTTTAAAATTTATTATCATAATTATATATTTTAGACTTATTCTATATATGTGTATATATAAACATACATACAAAAACACAAACATGCATATAGCGCATTTACTCAGATGAATGCTTTTTGCGTCTTGCACCTCAAGCAATGTAAGGGTTCTAGCGCTTAGCGTGCGCCTTGTGCCTTTGACATCCCTGGTCCCACATGAGTCTTTGCATTTTGATTCGCATCTCTAATTACTTCTTTGCTTCCAGAAAATTGGTTATGATAATGCTGCAGCAGTTGCCAAGAAAGCCCATAAGGAGGGGTGCACTTTGAAGGTCAGAATTGTTCTTTTCCCATGTTGTTCAGTTCTTGAGTATCTTTTCGTGCAATAGTAGTTAGGAATGACTCATGACCTAATTCAATTAAATGTACGTTATGCTTAACTACTGCTATCGTAATAGTTTAGCTCTTATTGTTAATTGCATGAAATCGGTTATTCTGAGACTATTATTGCATTATGGTAATGGATATGTAAGTTGTGCCTCGTTACACGCACTGGATTGTGTGTTGGATACGGGTACATTGCTTACATAGGTATATTCAATTTTTTAAGTATTTCTATTTATTTGGAGGGTTATATCCCTATGCCCATATGTAAAAATGTGTTAGACATGGATATTTAAATAAAAAAGGGTCAGAGCAACATAGGTTGTGCTCATACTGGTACTGTTCAATTTTTGTTCTAATCCTTACCATGAATGGCTTAAATATGAAACCTAACAAACACATTTTTGTGCTTGTCTTTGTAGGAAGCTGCATTGAAGCTCGGTGTGCTCACAAGCGAAGAATTTGACAGTCTTGTGGTGCCGGAGAAAATGATCGGCCCATCAGACTGAAGCTTTTTCGCTAGATGAAACTTGATTCCCCAATTGAAGGATCAATTGCCCAGGTTTTTATTTGAAACCATTTTTCTTTATCAGTTGGAGTACAAAATAAAATACAACAGTGATTTTTCTCCATGTGATTATTGAAAACTATATTTTCTAGGCTTTTCCATTGACTTCGAATTTTGTTTTTAAAGCATTTTATGTAGTGAAATTGTAGCCATTAATTGGCTAATAAGGGGAAAGCCTCTATTATTATAAGGAGACTTTAAATGTAGAATTAAAGAGATGATATTAAGTTGCCAGCAAAAATTGGACATACTTTTGACATGGTACCGCTTTTATGTAGTAACATACTGAGTTCTCTTGAATCTTGATGTATAACCAGAAATGTTACACAAGGCTTTAATCGGGTCAAGTTGAGCTCAGCAATAATAAGTTTGAGTTTAATCGAATTTCAGTTTTGAAGTTACTTCATTTCAATCTAATAAGGTCCCACATGTCTGGAATAAGAAATTTTGTACCATTAGCATCATATGAATGTTAACTAGCTTTGCTCATTTTATCCGATAGTAAAGTTCTAGAATACCTTTGATTGTAGATGGCAAGACCTGCTCTATTTTGTGAATTCCGTACTGATTCGCTTCTAAAGGAGGCCTTTTTTTTCTCCCCAAAAGTGGAAGTAAGTAGAGCAAAGCAATTTTGATAAATGTTTTATCCCACCTCACTTTTTTAAATTATTATTTTACCTCTTCAATTATTTCATATATTGCTTTAATTTTTTTTATTATATTAAATATATATATATATGTATGCAAAATCATATAAATGCTTTACATCTGTATATCATAGATATATATAATTATATATACTATAATTAGGGTTGTTCTGCCAAGAATTCCTTTGCATGAATTATTATTTTGCCAAGAATTCCTTGCCATGTTCTTAGCTCTTGAGCTTGTTCTGGCGCTAGTTTAGCAGAGAAGCCATGGAAGACGGTCTTGTAGATGTGAAGAAGATTGTTAGAACTTAGGGTTTTTAATGTCGAGTTGTACCAGTCTTCAACTGTGGGAAACTCAGATGGTTTGAGTTCATTTTCGACGCGAACAATGAAGGTTTGAGTTTGCTGAGTTTGGGTTTCCGAGTAAACAACAGTAAAGTACAGAAACACTGTAAAAACAAGCAGAGTCCAGGTCCTCCATGAAAGAGCCATTTCTCAAGGAGACTCTACCCCTGGTGAGGGGAAGGTAAGGTTTGTATCTTTTATGGTTGAAAAAACAAAAAGCAAACATGACGGAAACGAATAAATATATCAAAATTTATATAATAAAATTATTAACATATCAAAATATATATAAAAATAAAATATTTTAAATAAAATTATAGTACGATAAAATACATGAACATAACACGAGTACACGAATGATCAGATTTAGCTCGAATTACTATATAATTATAAAAATATATAATATTGACATAAAAATAATTTTTAATACATTTTCAATAATAAGTTTTGAGTAAGATGATTAAAAAAAATCAAGTCATGATCTTGTTCATGGATACATCTATAAATATGTTTTTATCAAATTATGTTTATTGTAGTTGCAAATATAATAAATATTATTGCAATTGATTGCATTGAATATTGATAATGATTAAATATCAACTATGAATCAAAACCGCAAAATAAAAATAACAAAATAATGAATATAATATTGTGTTATGACAATAATTAAATAATTGGGTCAAGAGGTGGTTTTTCGAACTGGTGCATGTGCATCAATGAATCTATAAATGGAATGATAATTGAAGTGAAAGCAATGATTCAAAGTGGAGATGTTTTGAGGTGGCTGTATATGTTAATCCTTTTTGCCTTAATGCATTATTAGTTATGGAGTTATTTGAACCAAAACCTGACTACAGTGCTCAACTAATTTGACAACCCATGATTGTTTTGAATGATAGCATTTCTTGCATTTCAAGTAATTAATGTTAGCGTATGCTTGCGTTATGTAAACAAAATTAGGGTTGCTTAATTAGGCTTTATAGATTATTTAATTATTGATTTAAAAAGTTTCTTTTTTATTTAATATATTATTTTAATTGAATTTAAAAAAGTTAATTTATTAATTATATGTTTCTTTTTTTTATAAATATTACTTTAACTAATATAATTAGACGTTACTTAATATTTTTTTAAAAAAATAATATAAATATTTAAATATGTCAAAATTTTAATTGTGAATACATACATATTATAAATATATAAAGTAAATTGTATTTTAAAATATTATATTATATTTATTATATTATTTTTATATTTATTAAATATATCTTTTTTTATTATATTTAAAACTATTTGATCTAATTAATGTAGACTTTTTGTAGTAAAAAAAAAAAAAAGGATACTGTTTGTGGCATTTATTAAGAGTGATTTGCGTAGAACTTCCTGCAGATTAGAATCGCACTGTCATGCAAACAAAGTACTAATAGCATCGGACATTTAATAATAAATATTTTAATATCGATGTGAATATTATTATTTAATAAAATAATTTTTTTTTAAAAAATTAAATAATAAAAAATATTTTTATTAAATCATCTAAATATCATAAAATTTTATTTTTTAAAATAATATATTTTAAATATTAATTTTGACGAAACAAACTGAATGTTACACCATACTACTTTGTTTTTTTTTTTTTTTTAATAAATGTTTAAGTGGCTTACTGATAGCAGCTTTCTTTATTGGGAAAATTTCCCATAAATTGAAAGAAAACATACTTTTTTAAGTCCATAATTGAAATGGTGGCTAAGTCTGGACATGATGACTCTATACTGTGCTGAGGAGAGTGACAGCAACTAAAGCTTGTCAATGTCACATTTCATTTGCTTTCATATATTGTCTTTGCACATTACAACGCCGCCACCATGCTGTTACCACCCTATTGTGATGCTGGAGATTCTTACAATCTATTATTATTTTTGAGTTTTAAAAAAAATTTAAATTTTTTTTAAAAATTTAATTAAAATAATTTTGATAATTATTTTTTTTATTTTACTTCACTTGCATCTGTTCTATTTCTTTCACTTCAACTAATTTTTTTTAATTTCTTTCTTTCATTTTTTTTTTATTCTTCTTCACCTGCTTCTGTCCCATCCTTATCACTTTCAGAAGATTTTTTTTTTGTTTTCTTTTTTTCATTTTTTTTTACTCTTATAGCAATCATTCCCGGTATCTTTTTATGGATAAATTGATTTCTCTTTTTCCTATTCTTCTTCGCCTACTTTTATTATATCTCTTTCACTTTAGTCGATTTTTTTATTTTATTTTTTTATTTTTACAGTAATTATTTTCAATATCTTTTTATTGATCAATTAATTTTTCAAAAAAAATTAAAAATTTAATGTTTTTCGTCGTAAACTCAATGACATCAACCATATTTCATTTTTAAAACTTAATTTTTGTAATATTTAATTATAATTTAATAATATTTTGATTCGTATCAATATTTTTTTACCGCAGCGTAGCGCGGATATGCCACTAGTTGGGGTGATTTTATGGTCACTTAAGATTAAGGTTTTTGGCATAAATTTTAAAGTAAAAAATTATATTTTATTGTAAATTGATTAAAAGATTTTACATTTTATATTTAAAAACATGCTTTGGTAATTTAAATTAAAAAAAATTAAGAAAATTAAACTTTTGGATTTGAAAGTTTATTTTTGGATAAAAATTATATTATTTTTGTATTTTTATTATTTTAAATACATATTTTTTTATATTTTAATTCTTCATGTTAATTTTTGATAAAACTAAACACTTTGAAGTCTTTATCATATTTTTTAATCTAAATTTTTTATAATCCAAACTTTTTTAACAGCAATACTAAACTAACCCTAAGCAGGAAATATATACATTAAGAGTTTAACTTATATTGACACAATCTTAACACATTATTTTTAAGTATTCACTAAAAATATGACATGTTATATTTTTTTAAAACTCATAAACAATATCATATACTCATTAACACCAAATTGACTCTCGTTAATTTTTTTTAACCTAGTTCACGAAATTAATATAAGGGGAAAAAAAAAAACCCAAACTTGCTTTTCTACTTAATAGTCCTTCATTTTTTGTGTTTCTCTATGTTAAAAATTAAATATATTAATGATTATGAAACGATTGGTATACAATATATTAAAGATTACAGTACGATATTCTCACGTGATTATTTCCTAAATTGGTTTTTTATTTTTGTGTGTTTGTTCTTTTTACATTTCTTTGAATTATTTCGTAATTAGTTAATCTTTTAATTTTCGTTTGATAATCATGATGATTTTGTTCAGCACCACTGAAGTGTGGAATCAGTATTAAAGTATTTTCCTTGATTTGTAACTAAATATAATTTTCTTTTAACCACACATGAAATACTTACATATATTAAATTTTTAGATGAAACAAGATTTTTATAGACAAAAAAAAGATGAAATAAATCAAATAAATAAATCCTCCTCCCACTTACAAAACATAGAAGGAAGAGGAAATCCCTGAGGAAGAAGAGTATAAGCAAACGTTGTTTTTCTTTGTGTGTGCTATAAATCTCACTATTTGGCTTGTACTTTTTATTTAATTAATTAACATAAAATGCTTATGATAATTTGGGTTAAAATGTTAATGAAAATTGATTTAATGTTAGCTTCTATGATATTAACTATTTTTTTAAATGATATTTACTTAATGTATGCCTAAAAAAGTGAATTTCAAGATCATCTTAATATAATTTATACTCAGAATTTTAAACTCTAATTTAAAATAAATTAAATATTAAAAATATAAATGGATATTGGATTTTAATATTTTAATCCTTATCCGTATAAATAAAGCAAATTCGAATAACAAATCTGGATACCTATCAACACCTGAATCAAAATCAAAGCGCATCAAATATGATGGGCATTCAAATATTCGAATCTGGATCCACTAAAGACAATAATATCTGATATCTGAATTTGTAAATTATCTGAATCCACGAAAAATAAAATATAATAATACTGAATATCCATTTTTTTTTTAATAATCCATTGTCACTTATTGAACGGAAAATCACCTTCGACTACCATTTACTCACTGATCAGACTTCAGAAAAATAAAATAAAATTTTCCAAACCCGAGTACATGACATCTCTGCATTCAGTTATGTCAAAGAAGAATTACCAAACTTTAATATGAAAATGGTTCTTAAATTGGCATCCAATAATTTATTTCTATAAGGAAAACAATGGTTATTTATATGAAATACTTGTACAAATGTTTCACCTATCCTTGCATTCAAGTATCTTTAAAAGTGTATACTCAAACTCTAACCTTTCCTCTTTTCTTCTATATACAGTGCCCTGATCTAGAGTCAGCTTCTTACTTGCCTCCTGGTTTATTTGGTTATGAGCATCTGTCGTGGTCCGTGAGTCGACAGGCTTTGAGCTTGAGTCTTAGCCCGTGACACATCTATCAAACAGATGAAGATTATGGAGCAAACGAAAATTTACAGTCTTAGCTCTCTATGGGTACAGAACTTCATACCGAGCTTGCAGCTGCTGGGTCAACTGGGTGGATTCATTGGATCGATTATCAAATTAGCACTCGAGAAGTTGGTTGTTTTCTATTGAGCTTGGCCAGCTGCAACCAACGGACCATCCCAGAACACCCTGGATTAGATCAACCCTTGAACAAGCATTAACCTGAGACAGAACCGAGCCGTTCCTTGTGTCAGTATGTAGTTCATTTCATGACAATTTTTTTTTTCTTTTTTTTTTTTTTTTGGTATAGAGGACAGACTGAGGATAAGAGAAAAGTTGCAAATGATAAGATTCGAATCTCAAAATTGCTGTATGTCACCTCTTAAGGATGATGGCATGAACCAATCGAGCTATGCTTCATGTTAAATGTCTCTCTCATACATGCATAAGTTATGTTGTTTTGACTCGTAATTTTTTTTAAGTTCCCATGGCCAACACATATTCGAGTATGGGTATGAGAATATGACTTTCTAAGGATCCTCCAAATATATGAAAAAGTATAGACAAAATTGAACATACCCGTGTCCAAGTCCCAGTAACTTAGTGCACACAGGCAATTGAAAAAAGAAAAGGTTAAGAGGAATACAAGAAACAAAATAGAATTTAAAAGTAGATATGAACAAATTACCAAAATTTCAAGGTTGGCTTCAACATGAAATAACATGACAGCCGTTCCCCTTCCTCTATCAATTTCGGCCTGATAAAATGAAGAAAGTAAAGATGTTAAGGAACAGCAAACACTTTAACATTCAGAAGTAAGCTACTAGATGATTTTAAGCCAACTCACCACACAGGAGCATATGGTGATGCCTACAGCTGCCAATGCTGTTGTGACCTCAGCCATCATTCCTAAAATCATGTTTGCAATTAGCACCCCCCCAAAAAAGAGGTCCGATGTAAACTTAAATGACTGCAAAATGATGGCATACTGATCTCAACAATCTATGTTACTCGAACTCGTGTGCGAGTGTTGGATACCAGTATGCGTGTGATACAAGTATGTTCAATTTTTCTAAGTTTTTTTTTATTTTTATTTTATTTTTTATTTTTCATGTATTTGGAGGGTCATATCCCCATACCAAGGTCTGAAAATATATCAGGCACGAGTGGCAGATACAGGTACTTCAAGAAAAAACGAAAAATCAGAGCAACGTAGTTGACAATAAGGTTCTAAGAATAAGACTAATGTCTATGGGAAAAGTTTGGCAGGATAATCCACATTTCCTCCGTCAGCAGAAAAAGGAAACAAATCAACTAGAGGACTGTGAGTCAATAGCCTCATAAGATCCTTTTACCAAATTCCACAACAATCTAGAAGTGCCTAATTACTCTTAACTGTTCAGATTTGTATGTCGCTAGCGTCAAAATGCCCACTAAGCAAGTGTGAAATAATCATGATCATAATTATCGAAGGATTTACCTCTTCGGTCCATACAAACAACAGAAAACCACTGGATAGAATGTCCTTCAAGATTGTGCCAGGAGGCAATTTTACAGGCTTGCCAACTTTCCAAACCAGGTAATACCTCTTTGTGTGGTGGAATGTTTGCGGGCATCATTTTTGCAGCTCCATTGCCCAGTGATAACAAGTCCTCGTTCGCCTTCAAACCAACATGCCGGACATGTTTGTTATGCTTCCCATTGACCTTAGGGACCCAAATACTTCCGTTTTTTGCCATCAAGGTGTCTTCGCAACTTCTTCCTGGGGATGAAAAGTCCACAATGTTCTTCAGGATCTTCTCCCATAGAGGTTTTCTCTGTCTGGAAACATGCGAGAGCTCTTCTGGTTCACTCTCCTCAGAATCAGCAATGAAGTCATTTACTCTATCAGTTGTTATTTCCGCAGCAGATAGTGCAGCTTGCTCTCTCAAGAACTAATTATAAGTAGTAATTTAGACAATCAGAGAGCATCAATAACTGAGAGAAATATATATATATATATGTGTGTGTGTGTGTGTGTGTGTGTGCGTGTGTGTGTGTATACACACACACACATACAGACATAAATGTATGTACACGCGCGTGCACACATAATTCACGGTTTCATACTCCATGCAATTCAACTTACTTTCATGATTTTGTGCCTGGCACTACGCGTTTTAGCATGTTGCAACCACTGTTTATGCCTTTGAAAAGCTGATTTGCTCGAGAGTGCCTAGAACAAGAGGCAAAGTCATAAACTATGAAAAAACCGGAGTTATTGCTTGCGCACAAATAGCCTCTAATATCAATACTGCAACCTGGTGAATTTAGAATAGTGGGAAAATGAGAAGGCAGATAAGAATATCCAACAGCAATAACTAGATTTTTGTAAGTAATTCAACCAGTAGCCTATGTCTTCTATTCTGTCACAACTAACAAAATAGTAAATACATGTGAATCTCTTCAATGGGTCCAATTAGGGGTGCAATCAAGCAGAGTCGGGCTCGAGCAGTAAGAAGCTCAAGCTTGCCTCGAAATTCAAGGCTTAAAATTCGGCTCAAGCTCGATTCGAGATAAAAATTAAATTACTCAAGCTCGCTTGATTATCTAGTAGAAAATGAGCTCGTACTCATCCTCAAACTCAAGCTCGAGTTCAAGTTCAAATTGAGATTTTTCAATACTAGTTAAAAAAAAAATTCTCGATTAGACTCACGAGTTACTTGACTCAAGTATTAGGATACTCAAATCCGGCTCAATCGATAGATCAAGCTGCTCAACTCAAGCTAATTACTGAATCGAATTTGAGTTTTTCTTTTTTTAGCCGAACGTGAACAGCTTGCAAGCACGGGTGTCTTGTTTACACCCATAGGTCCAATGACCTAATAATGGAACAATATTATATATAATTTTATTATCATGCATATGAAATTCAAGTTATCCTACAATTTAAATATTATCATGGAAACACGTTTAATTATAAGTTCAGTAAAATGGAAAGTATAGGCCCGCAGTCAATATATACTAACGTTATAGGTGATAATCTCCACAACTTCTGCATTGGCAAGTACATGCATGGGAGAAACAAGGTTACCATTAACCTGCAATGAGAAGGTCTGCATTAAACTTGTGCCTTTTGCCGTAGGCTGACACTGGAATCGGAAAATAAGCAACATGAAATACAAACTACCTTTGCAGCCACCATTTTGTTTCCAATGTCAGTGTGTATCATGTAGGCATAGTCAATGACAGTGGCCCCTCTAGGCAAATTTTTAATCTGTCCGTCACATGAAATATTTATTAAAAGACTAGCCCACACAAAATTTTGCTAATATTTTAGCAGAAATAAAAGGACAAATTACAGCATGTTAATTATCATACCTCTCCCCTTGGGGTAAAGACAAAGATACGACTACCTAAGAGATCTCTGGTAATGGTATCCACAAATTCTCTAGAACTCATGTTGCCAACGAACTCTTCTTGCCATTCTCGAATTGCATTGAGCCAACCAACCTGGAGACAATAAAGGGCTTCATCCATAAAATTAGCATTCCTGTCAAGGGGCCTTAAAAGGTCTTGAGGAATCTGTTTTAAGGATGATTTTTAATAATAATTTTTCAAGGAAACTAGGTATACCCTGAGTGCTATGTTTGCATTGTTAAGGCAAACTATTTTCCCTCTTGAACTTCTACCATTTGGCACAGCATGCCCAACTAGACCAGTAACAAAAACTCTTCCACTATAATGAGCAGCAATGCCTCTCTCGGCTATCAAATCCATCTCTTCAGTTCTAATCTGCCAGAAACCAACAAAAATATTTAATAAAATATGTTGCAAACTTTTAAAAAATCAGACTAAATTACAATGAGCATCATTTGAACATTCATCTTTTGATACATTAGTAACATAGATGAGTCAATAGTTATTACTTCAATGTTCATCAGAAGATTCAAAACTGTTTGGAAAGAACTTAAGGATATTCTCACATTAAAAATTTTATTTCAGATAACTTATATTAGCAAAAAGTTGTTTCAGAAATAGCTGAAAGGAATATTGAGAATGTAAGAACCTGAACTTCCAGGCGAAACATGCTTTCATACAAAAATGGAATTACGGTTGTATGAAGACTTTGATAGCCATTAGGCTTTGGTGTTGCTATGTAGTCTTTCATCTGCTCAAAAGACAGACCAATATTTACTAAAATATCAATAACCTAATATCAAAGGACACCATAAAATAGATGAAAGGACACATACAGCTCTTGGAACAGGAGTCCAGATACCATGGACCAAACCAAGAACATGGTAGCAAATCTGCACAACATAAAAACAATTATCACCCAAGTACAGATGCATTCTTAAAGCAATTTTGCATTGGCACAAAAAGTTACCTGCTGTGGACTACACAAAGGCAAAACCCCAATTGATGGCTTTGGTTTTATGATTATACGAAGCTGTTTATAACCAACAGGAACAATGCGTCAATAAGCAAAAATAAACCATGAGAAAATTTTCATGTTAGATGTCAAGATGGTTCAAGGAAATATCAGAACAGACCTGCGCAATCTGGTTAACTTCACTGATTGAACCCTTAGATTTGAGCACAGATTTATAAATACTGTGATCCAAGAACAAAAATTACATGTAAGGAAATTATCATTCAAACGTCTGTCAAACAAGCCTTCAAAAGCCATCATTACAAGAGGTAAAGCAGGCCACAGGGAAGGGGAAAATTAACTACAGGTATTCAAAGGAACACCATATTCAATATAGATGTTCAAACTGATATCTTAAATCTCAATCTAATTGTCTTCAGGTCAAATGGTATTTCCTCTCCCCTTTGACAATCGGGTGAAGGAAGAAATCATGGACCCCAGACCCAGAACCATGTGGTAGGTCATTTCTACAAAACACCCAATTACTCATGCAAAGTCCCCACTTAATCAGCTACGGCAAAATATGTGAAAGTACAGCAAGAAATTTTGCACCACCTAATAAGCCTACTCAACCATATATGGTAGACATAAAATGCAGCTTGAAATAATCTCTAAAACTTCTAGACATGTGTATCATGATGAAGAAAACTGACAACAAAAAAAAAAAAAACTCAAACTCAGGGCTTCACCTGTAAGGTTCCTTACACACTGCACGAATTTCGGTTTTAAGAATCATAAGGTCCAGGAATTGATCATTCTCAATCCTTTTCATCAAAATTTTGTCTGCCTAGTACCCAAAAAGAAAAAAAAAAGGACAATGATAACCAAGCAGATTTAATATCAGTTGAAGAACCTCAAAACTTGACAGTTCATAAAGTGGACTTTCAACATTAAATTACTATGTCATCAAATAGATAATACTTTTAGAGCTCTAAGTAAAATTGTTTTTGAGTAAAAGATGACAATATTTACCTCCACAAGCTCTTTTTCATGTTCTTTATACAGGTCTGCAACTCTTCTCTTCACTTTGGCATAATCTTCAGGTTTTGTGTACATAAAGGATAAATTTTCCAGCTCAGACTGCAAAATATAATCAGATATATATTAAAATCAAACCTTATCTTGAATTCATGAGAATAAAATGGAAATTGCTTTTGCAAGAGGAAGCATAAGGATGTACCTTGATTTGATACATCCCCAATAATTTTGCCAAAGGAGCAAAGACCTGCAATGTCTCCATTGCAATGCTGGACTGAAATAATACATTAATGTCAAAAAGAATAAGTAAATGGTCTATTGCTAGGTAAGATTCAAATTGTAGAACCAACCTGTTTATGCGGAGGCATGTGTGAAAGCGTGCGCATGTTATGCAATCTGTCAGCTAACTTGACAATGATGACACGAACCTAAAAGGGAAACCATTGGGTTAGCACATTATGTTCCATAAAAACATCATCAAATAAAGGGAAAAAAAAAGAAAAAAAATCACCTCCTCTGTCATAGCTAGAAACATCTGCCGCAGGTCATCAGCTTTCACATCTTGTACTGAATCATTTTCATTCTTATACTTCAATTTTCCCAACTTGGATACCTGATTAGGAAACAAAAGAAAAAAGAAGCCAAAATAAGCCAAAACTATCTAGAGTTTTGTCTGACATGACATTAAGCTAAATAATATTTTACTAAATTTATTGAACCATTAACGAAGCACCTTAGTCTCTCCTTCTACAATGCGACGTACAATAGGACCAAACTCCTCCTCTATTCTTTCAAATGTAACAACATTTGTATCTTCCACAGTGTCATGAAGCAATCCGGCTGCAATAGACTCCCAATCCAATTCCTAGAATAATAGCTAAGTCAGACTTCAGATCCCAATGCAGAATACATTTTTCAATGAGAGCATACTTCTATTAACTCACAAGTTCTCCAAGAATGCGTGCAACTTCAACTGGATGAATGATAAACGGCTCTCCACTCCGTCTCTTTTGACCATCATGTGCCTCAAAAGCAAGCTGTACCAAACAAAAAACAACTAATAGATATAACAACAATGTCAAAGAGATATTTTCAGAAAGAGCATGGACACAATTTTTTGCGAAAAAAAGGTCTTACGTTGAGAGCATTATGGACCGATTCCAATTCTTTAGGTGAAAGGTATGATATAGTAGGCTTCAGATCCTAATGCAATTATAAAAATAATCATTGTAAGTTTTAACATATCATAGTAGCAGTCTCGCTTGCAAAATAATCGATATTGTTATAGACAGGAGGCTCAGAAACAGTCAATTTGTACCTTCCACAATCTTTCACGAGAAACCTTAGAGGTATCTGAAGATACTGATGAAGAATTACACAACTGCCATCTTTTACAACCAACATGAAGCAGGCTTGATCTGAAGAGTTTTCCAAGCAGTAGAAACTCAGAAACATCTGTTGAATACCATCCACCTACATCACGGGCCTGATGGAAAAGACAAGATTCAACCAGCACAAGATTAGCAGCTATGCATGGGGTTCATATAAAAGTCATACATAAAGCGCTGTAATTCAAATAAAAGAAGAAAATTTCACCTAAATGGCATTAAAAAAATTGCATGTTTTAAGTTGCCTACTAAATAGTTTTCCCATATGTTCTACCCCTCAATCTAACACTCCCAATTATTAAATTCATACACCAGGAAGGAACTATTGAACAATTCCTAGCACTAAAGAAACACACCAACTTACAGTAAATCGAAACTCAGCAACACCTTTCATTTTTGTCAACCTAACATTAACAACCCTACCTACATACCAGTCTCCAATCTGATTGGAAGGCAGATTACAAGAATCAAAGTCATATTCTCAAACCCCAACATCAATCATAAATCAAATCAACAAAAAAATGCATTAAATACAATAAACTCGATCTAATATCATCTCCGATGCAAGATATGTTTTAAAAAACTTTGAAATTCTAAGAATTCAACAAACAATAAGAGGGAAAAATAGAATTAAACTCACTGGTTTAATCCGATTTCTTCTCCCATAGCGAGCGTAAGCAAAAGAGGCAGAATGAGAAGGATTAGCAGTGCTGGCAAGGAATCCAGTTAAGACTCTTGGAGCTTTGGATGCACACGAAAGCACACTACAGTCATACCTTCCACTTCCTTCCCCTTTAGTTAACTTACATATATTCACGCATTCCACAGAAACTGCAATCAACCGAAACAAGGGCAAAAAGAAATCAATCAATAAATAAATAAAATCGGAGTTAAAAAAAAAAAACCATAGAATCAACTTCTTCACACATTTTTGGTTGCTTAAATTTTAAACAAAGTCGAAATTGAATGAAAAGAAATAAACAGTCGAAATTCAAACAAATTGAAACAGTCGAGAACTGAAATTTCGTTGTTTTTCCAAACATTCTTTACGGAAACAAAGTCAATCGGAGAGAATTACAAAATCAAAACATTAAATTAAAAGAAAAAAAAAGAATTAATTTCTTACACACAGTTTTGGTTGCTTAAAATTTGAACAAATTCGGAATTCAACGAAGAAATAAACAGTCGAAATTCAAACAAAATTAAACAGTCGAGCACTGAAATTTCGTTATTTTTCCAACATTCCTTATAGCAACAAAGTTCATCGGAGATAATTATAAAATAAAAACATTAAATTAAATTTAAAATAAAAAAAAGGTGAAACGTACCGGATAAGGAAGGAGCAGAAGCCATGTTTAGAACAGCAGAGTAATCTCATTGAATGTAGCGAAGCATCAAATAGTAACTGAATCAAACAATCATCAAAAAGACATAATAGGTAGAGAACAAAAGACAGAAATTTTTCGAGGATTTTCTTATTCGAATTTCGAATTCGAGATGGAAATTTGGAGCGATAAGCAATGGATTTGAAGCAAAATAAAAGAGATAATCTAGAGAGAGAAATGAGAGATGTTGAAGCCACAGAAATATGCCCTTCAATTTTAGATATTTCAATATTTCCTTTTCGTTTTTTATTTATTTAATTATTTATTTTAATGTTGGCTTGTTAAAATTTTCGGTGGATTTTTCGTGAATTAAGGATTTTTATTTTCGCTGACTACGTTATGGTTGGTGAATGTATTTTTACGCCATTTTTTAATTTTATGCCATCAAATCCTAGAGGCCACAGCTCTGCCTCGACTTACATAATTTTATATTTAATTATACAAATATAATATATAAAATATTTAATATATTATACGATATAAATAATTATTTTAAAATTTATATAATATAGATTATTAATATATTAAATTTATATAAATATAAAATATTTTAAATATAATTATGATACCATAAAATATATGAATACGCGAATTACATATGCCTAAAAATATAAATATTCAGGATAGAGTTATTTATCCGGTGTGATCGAGGTTGGAATAAAATTTTATAAATTATACTATTTATTAATAAAAATATCTTTTTTATTTAAATTTAATTATAAAAATATATAATTATTAATATAAAATTTGTTTAATATTTTAATATCTTTTTAAATGATAACACGAGGTAAAATTATCACTTTTCAAGATCTCGTTTGATATTAAATATCACATCAATATTTATTTAACGGTATTAGTGCGAAGTACTATTATGTTTAACAAAATTATAATATAAGTATATGTTTAGATCAAATTTTTTTTTCAAATACTCCATTAAAAAATAATATAATACTAAATTATTTGTGTAATTAGCTCACAAAACCGTCTCTTTAATGCATTTGCATCATTCAAACGTGAGGAGAAAACATTGATTTGGCTTAAATTAACAATTTTATTTATAATTTTACTTTTAATCTCTTTCTTTTCCTTCATTTTTCTTCTTTCTTTTCTTTTTTTTTTTTTATCCTTTTTCTCCTTTCTTCCGAACATAATGGTAGTCCCCAAGATTTAAAGCTCAAATAATTAGAAACTTAAAAGCAATTATGTGTTTCTATTAATCATTTTATTCTTTATTTGGATAATGCTGATGTGTCAAAGAATGTTTTGTGCATCAAAACTTGCCATTTAATTTGTTGTTTTGATCTCCACGATATTCTAACAACATAATATTGCTAAATGGTCAAGATCGGCTAATATTAGATAAGAAATAAATATAATAAAAAAATTAAAATATAACATGAAAAAAATAATAATGAATATAATATAAATATCTGAATGTCTTAAAATTTATAAAATATAAATTATTAATGTAGTAAAATATAATAATATAATAAACTTTAAATAATATTATAATAAAATAATGATTGAATTACCGATTATTCAATTGTGCCTTTTGCTCAAAAAGAAACTTTTGTTTATCTCTTTGTGCGCATGCAATGGCATTGAAGTCTTATTCCCAAGAATTACATAAAGAAAATAATTTCAGTACACTTAATTTCGTCACAGAAATTGAAATAGATTTTTCTATCTAATAAGAAGATTATGAATAATTAACGGCAGCAAATGAAGTTTGGCGGATGAATCACTTAATCCGTAATCAAAATAGTGACGATGTCCAAGGCGTTGCTGCATAGTTGGCGAAAGATGGTGTTTTTCTTAACCAGCTCCAATTCATTGCCAGGGCTTTGTTTCAGCCCATTCTCGCAAGCTGTTGCGTCGGCAATGGCGGCTTCCAGCCATGTTTTCGCAGCCTTGTAGTCCCTCGACACCACGGACGACAGGGCACCGTCGAGCTGCTGCATCGCGGAAATGTAATGTTCTTCGCAATCTTCGTAGTTCTGGTCGACGGCGGGTTCCAGTTTCGTATTGTCGAGGATCTTCTTGATGTAGACGGATGTCTCGGAGCCGTTGTTTGAAGCGACCCTGACGGAGATCAAGGCGATTGCCGCTAGGTCGTCGTCTTTGCTGGCGTCTTGGCTGGCGTGTTCAGCCTCAAGGCTCGAGATGCAAAGATCCTTGTAGCTCGCCTCTTGGCAGACCTCCGCGATGAAGGTGCTGTTACCACCGTCATCGGCGGCATTCAACGACGGCAAGAACGAGATGCAAAGGGCGAAACCTATAAGCAAAGCAACAACATTATTTGTGACGGGCTCCATTGTTTCCCCCCCCTCAAATTTCAGGCTTTTTCAGCTTCTCGCGATTGGGAAATTTGGTAGGATTTGCGATCTTAGCTTTAGGTTTTTAAATGATTTTTCAAGATAACGTATGTTGAAACGAGAATTGCGACATTAAAATCTGTCTAAAAATGGTGGAAAAAAAATTAAACAGATTCAAGAAAGAGCTTTGACCGCTAATCCTAAGATACATGCGCTTAGCCGCTCGTAACGAAGGCGTTGGCTGAATGCTGAGCACTGAGGATTTAAAAAACGCGTACCATACGCTAAATTCGTTGCATTGATAGGCTAAAGTTTAATTTGAACACTATTAACAATTTTATTTAGGTTTAATTATATAAATAGTCTTTAAATTATATAATTTTTTTAATTATGTAAAAAAATTTTTGATCTAAATAAATAATTGCATTTTGATTTTATCAAATAAATAGATATTTCGTACTAATATTAGTAAATAAATGCTAATGTTATATTTAACATTTAATAAAATCGTAATACTTGACAAAGATACCACATTAATATTTTAAAAATATCACTTGTTACAATTGGTTAAAATAGATCAAGTTTGATCACATAGGGTTACTCATCTTTCAAGCAGGTTGGACACTTAGGTTTGGACATACTTAAATGAGTTTAATATTCTGTTTAGGTTTGGATCGACTTATTTCGTAAATAAATTTAGTTAGTTTGTAAGCTTATTTCAACTTTTAAATAATATAAAATTTGAAAAATTTATTTTTATTAATATTTATATATTTTTATTATAAAATATATAAATAAAATTTTTTTACTAATAAATATTAATTCAACTCGCTAGACCAAGCTTAATTAAAAATTTAAAAAAAAAATGCATGCCGGTACCTGGGACAGGTAAGGGTATTCCGTAGTCCGTCTTGCCTTTTGGTCATTTAGCAACCTCCTCAAACTATCACTTCTCGCTCGGCACGCACAATCAAGTTCAGCATTTTAGTTCAAAACATATTCCATCTAATCGAGCTGAGCTGAAGAGAGATGGCATCTGGTTGGGGAATCAATGGCAACAAAGGGAGGTGCTACGATTTCTGGGTCGACTTCAGCGAGTGTATGTCTCGTTGCAGGGAGCCCAAGGACTGCGCTCTCCTCCGTGAAGACTATCTCGAGTGCCTCCATCATTCCAAAGAGGTAATTCATATTTCCTTTCGCTTCAGTTTCAAGCTTTCTGCATTTAATTTTTGTTTTTGCCTTTCAAATGTTCCCAAAACCCTAATTCTTTTGGATTATTGTCATTGGAGAGTCTCGTATCTTCATCCGTCGCGTTATAATTTTAGCTTATACTTACTCTGGATACATTAGAATTTATGAAATGAAGAAATAAATAAATTATTTCTTGTTCCTTGAATTACATGCCCTGCCAGTCGTCCTTAAGGCTTCGAAGTGAGCTGGGATCGGCTTACTTAATTTATTTTTATTTTGAGGATCATTGGCAAATGAGTAATGTTGCATTGTTATGTTTCGATCATAATTCTGAATCCAAGTTACTGCTGTTTGTAGCATGTTTATATTCTGGCTTCCCCTGATTTGAGAAAGGGGCAAGTTGGATCCCTATTGATTAGCCTTATGTTAGCTCCGACTTTTCATTTTTCTTTTAAGTACTTGTGTCCAACATATTCTTGAATATGGATATGAGGAAATGACCTTCCAAGGACCCCAAATACGTGGAAAAGCTTAAAAAAAAATTGAACATACCCGTGTTGGATGCATACTTGTATTTAACACTCACACTCCGGAATCCGAGTAACATAGGATGAGCCTGGTGTTGGCTATGAATCGTTAATGGTAGGCACATTGGTAATGTCTTAGTACTGTGGCCGGGACTGATTTATGGTCCAGTTATAGATAGCTTTGATTACTTTGAAAATTCATTTACCCTTATAAGGTTATTTTAAACTTTCAACGGTAATGGTTGATTTGACTCTTAATACCTATGGTTCATTTTTTTTGAAGTACCTGTCTTCAACCCATACTTGGATATGGGTAAGGGGATATGATCTTCCTAGATTCCTTCAAATATATGGAAATCTTGGAAAAAAAATTGAACATATCCGTATCCAGCACTCACACCTAAGTCTAAGTAACATAGCATAATACCGGCTGATTTTTCCGCTTCTGATGGAGTATGGATGCAGGAAGCTAGTGTGAATCAGTCTTTAAAGAATCACTCTTTCATTTCTAATTTCATCATATTCACCGATTACATTCTGGATTCTGGAACAGGAATTTGATAATGTGATTTTTTTTTTTTTTCCCACACTTCCATTACTTTTTGTACCTTGTTCCTTGTGGAAGGGCAATCTGCCAAATTTGTTTCCATGTAAATCGGTCTTAAAGAAAAGGAAGTGTAGCATCAACTTCAAAGCAGGAAAAAAAAGGAAAGATATGATGTAAGACTTGTGTATATATGCTTCCCTTGTAATTTAGCTCGTATAAACTCTGGCAACGTAGAGAGTACAAATTCAACCTCTTCAGGTAAATAATTAATTCAAAGATATGGTACATGTTAGAGTAATAGATTAAGCATATCTATGCCACAATGTCATTAAGAGCCCTCAAGAAGGATTCTTAAATTGCTACTATACTTATGTTGTTGGAAATTTATAAATACATGCTTTTCGACCCATATTGTTATTTGCTATGTTACTTGAACTTGGGTGTGAGTGTCGGATACGAATATGTATTTGATATGGGTATGTTCAATTTTCTAAGTTTTTCCTTGTATTTAGAGGTTTCTTAGAGGGTCTTATCTCCATATTATGTGCGGAAATGATCTTTTAGTTGCTTTATAAAGGCGGCTAATTTGAATAGATAATCATGAAGGATAACTGAGCTTGTGAATATTTAGTGCATCTTGCCTTTATCATTCTCTTCTCCGAAAACTTTGTTAGATGTGAGCTTCGGCCAATGGTAAAGAAATTGACACATTACTTTTCAGGACATGGCATCATAAATTGAGTTCAGATCTTTTGGTCTTTCATTCCATGATTTTCAGTGTATCGAACATTCATTACGATCAATCTTGAACATTATTGCAGTTTCAACGAAGAAATCGAATTTACAAGGAGGAGCAGCGTAAATTACGAGCTGCTGCACGAAAAGACAAGGAAGGCGAAGATGCTGTTCACCATCATGCATAGGTGTGATAATTTGTGATCCTTCAAAATTTCCAAAGACCAATTAAAATGGTATGAAGATTGTTTAATTTTTGTTTGGATTTTTAATATTCTAACATCTTTTCTCTATGACTTTGGTTTCTCTCTTTCCTTGGAATGGATATCGTTTTTTTGAGCTTTGAGAATCTGTTTGTGTCAATTAAACTCTCATAATATTGCGGTTATAGTTGAAATTACGAGCATTCTGAGCACATTTGCTAAATTATAGTACTAACAAAATCATGTATTATATTTAACAAATTTTTTATAAGATCATGGTTGAAAAAATCGGACTGGACCATTGGTTGAATTGAGAACCGGATGTTCGTATGGTCTAGAATAGAGGTGTCCACAAGTTGGGTAGGACGGGGCCGCAATCCAAAAAAGTTTGAAATCTAAGCCCAAGTTTGTTTTTTGCCTTGCCCCCCTAATGGCCCAAATAAGTATTCACTATTATTAAAAAAATATTAAAAAATTATTTTATATTAATATTTATATATATATTTTATAATTAAATTAAAATAAAAAATAATTTGAAACACGGAAGATCCGAGCTTGGATTTGATTAGGCTCGATCGGCTATCCAGCTGACGGATAGGTGTAGTTTGGAGCTCTGAGTTTATTATTATTAATGTAATAAACATGGTTAAAAATTAATTGCTACCTTTATCTGAGTTTATATTTGTAAAACTCCTTTTTTTTTTTCAATTGATATGCAACATTTTTAATAAATATAAAAATAGTAAAATAAATGACATGAAATTTTTAAATATGATTTACAGATATGTTTAATACAAGTTTTGTATTTGCATTTAAAATTTTCATAGATTTAATAATATATATTGTGTTCATTTATAAATGACTAACGTAAAAAAATACGAATAACTTCACCATACGGAAATTATTGGATCAAAAATGTGTTAACAAAACAAATTAAGATTTTCTGTTGGGTTAATTACATAAATGGCTTTTTTATTATACCACTTTTTTAAATTGGGTATTTCAATAAAAACGAATTTAAATAAGTACCTGTACTATGATTTTGTTAAAGATATTGTACTAACGCTGTTTAATAAATACTTAGTTAATATTTAACGTTCAATAAAATTATGACATGCGATAAAATATTATCATCATTATTTTTAAAAATGATATGTTAATAAGTTCAATCTCAATAAAAGACGTTTTCGCTTCACAACTTATATAAGTACCTAATCGGTTAATTAAATATTAAATATTATGTTAATATTTATTTAATAATGTTAATAAAAAATACTTATATGTTTGACAGAAATATAATATAAATATCAAGATTAAAAATTTTTTAAATGCTCAATTAAAATAATGACATAATTTTAAAACCATTTCTATAATTAATCCTTCTTTGTTTAACACGCCCCCTTCTACGAACGGGGATTTCAAGCTCAAGCACCGTGACGCCCCTTACGTGGCAATGTATAAGAGGGCAAAATGAGATCGGCAACGTGAGCGTCGGCATTTCCCCTTGCAAAATAAAAAGCATGGGCCCCGAGCTCCGCCACACACACACACACACGTGTATATATATATATATATATAATGAATATGTTAAAACAGAATATGACATCTTCGTACATTTGATGTCGTTTAATTATTATAATTAAATTTAAATATAAAATATTTTTATTAATAAAATAATAATTTAAATCGAATTAAATTGAATTATAAAAATTTATATTTTAACATAATTTAAATCGAAAGTGCTGCCGAGGAAAGCAAAAGTAGAACGCAAACCATATTTCTTTTCTTCTTGTACTTTCTTCCAATAGCCGAACATTGGCATCGTGTCTCGGCAAGTCGAAATACCGGTAATTATTTACATTTATTCATTAAATTTAATATTAATTTTTATATAAATTATAAAATTTTAATTTTATTAAATTAAATCATTGATAATTTATTATTAATAAATTAAATTACCTAAGTTAACATCATTAGGTTATTTTAATGAAAAATCTAATTTAAAATGCATTCGTGATATATATTTACTAAAAATTATCAAAATGAAATATAAAAAATAAATTATATATGTATGCTAAATCAATTTTTCGTTAAAATTATTTAACAAAATTAATATAAATAATTTAATTTATTAATAATAAAAATTTAATAAAATTAAAAATTTATGGTTTGTGAAAATTAATGTTATGTTAATTGACTCTAAATGAAAATTACCCAAAGTAGACCAGCATAAGAAAGTAAGACCCCTTCCCTTGCATCTGCTTTCCCCATCTTACCAGCCATAAGCTTCTGTTCTGAAATCCGATGTGCAATACAGCTTCCTTTTAAACATAGCTAAAAAGATAGATCGTGGCATCAGCACACGGTGATCAAAGGGACTCGAAGATTTCGAGGTCTGCGTAACGGGCAAAGATCCCATAATTTACCAAAAAAAAAAAAAGGGCAAAGTTTATAGATTCTTATCGTTTCCGACCATGCCAGTCATAAAAGTCCGATGCAATCGTTTGAAACAAAACATGGACAAACCGATTGATAAGCAATCGCAAGCAAATTTTGACTGGGATCATCTAAGCAAAATGCCTATGGAGGAAGATACTCGACCTGTTGCCGGAATCAGAGATATGTCTAGGATGATGATATGAACCCCAAACCGAGACTCTTGACACGGTCGGGAAATGAGATAAATGTTCTCTTGCCCGTGCGCTATAATGATTCGGATACAAACCTCCCGATTCCCGTAGGTTCTGCCTTGAAGTTGTTGGAGGATAGATATAGAAGCCGCCACCTTCATCAGGTTGTGAGACTGCCGGGGCTATTGGGGCCAAACCTCTTCTCATTCCGGGAACTATGGGGGCAGGCAAATCAGGTCGATTCAAGCGCTGTTGATTAAAACGATGTTGCTGTTGATAAAAGGCAAGAGATGCCTGGATCCTATCATGAGTATGAGCGCCGCTGCCTGGATGACGAGGAAAAACCGAAGAGACAATCGAACTCCCACCTCTAGAAGTGGACCTACGAAGAATCAACGACCGTTTAGTTTTCCATAGTCAACAGCATTCATGATAAAAAGGAAAAAAGGCAAAGTATCTCATTTCCAATCATGTTAGGTATTTTGGGAAAAAAAAAAAGTAGAGTACTGCATTGTTGAAATCCATCACCGAATCAATCACTTTGGGCTCAGAAACAAGAAGAATTTATCTTCATGTGATTTTAACAATAGTAAACTCGGGTTTTCTGAACACATAAAATGATTACGGCCTATGTTTCTCGGATTCTTCATTTTCCTAAAGTATCCATGTCCGAAACCGGGTTCAACACATATTTAGATATAGATATGAGAGCATGATCCTCAAAATATATGAAAAAAATTGAGTATACCCTGTGTCGGATATATACTCATATCCGACTATATCCGACAATTGACTCCGAGTCCAGGTCACAGATTACATCACAGACCATATGCTGTTTTACCTAGAACCAGAGAGCATTACCATGACATTCACACACACACATACACACGTGTATATATATATATATATATGATGACTATTTAATTGAACACGACTATCATGTTTCCATAATCACAGCTGATAACATTAGGTAGATATTCAAACTAATACTAGCTGGTGCCTTACCCATGCTCAAATGGAAAAGGATGCGGAAAAGATCTGGCTCTACTCAAAGCATCGAGTTCCCCGTTAGAAGATCTCGGAGCTGCAGCTGGAACAGAAGCCGAATCAGTATTGCTGATATGACTATCAGATATGGAGAAATTTAGAGGATGTCGGTCCCAACTATGATATTGAATACTAATGGTGGGCAAAGCATGTGGGATAAAAATCTCATTGTGTCCCGACAGGCTGCTCCGATGGCGATTAAAGTTGGGATCATCGACGCTGTCACTAGATCTTAGAGTTGTGGGTGGAAGTGGTCCGACGTACGCAACATACGAATGAGCCACGGATGAAGCAGCAGCAGCAACATGTTCAGCAAATATAGTATGGTGTCCATGTAGTTCATTATCCAAATTGTAACGTGGAGAAGAAATTTCATTTTCGTGTCACACAGTTCTTTTTGCGTTGAATCACCAGAGAAAATCGGATGTATAAAGTGACTTTATGCATTAAAAAGAAAAAAAAAAAAAAAAAACTTACATGTAGTCGATGAAGATTCGACTTCCCTGAAAAGATATAATAAAGCATCAAAGCGTCAGATCGGAGCAATGTTTTTATCAAAAGAACTACCTAAGATTTTCGATAAACAGACGCAAGATTCTAATGTAAGTGTTTTTCGATTTTGTTTCACCGAACATTTTCAATAAACAAACAAGCCTGTGCAACATTCAACACTACTTATAATCCTTCCATACAAGTGTAAAACCGCTGTACTTAGCATACAATAATTTTTTTACCCTACTATTCTTTTAGATGACTTTATCCGTCCAAGGAAAATGTATCCACACAAGCTTTAAAACAAAAGCAGACGTAAATCCCCCGATTTTACGAAGTCCGGAATTTAAAAATGTAACAAGCTCCAAATAATGGGATGGCGATAAAACAATAAGCTACTGTCTGCAATGTAATCACTTCAACGTTGTTACCCTAGTTCCTCAAATTGGTTAGCTATATTGTTTTGACTCTTCATTTTTCTTGAAGCATTTATGTCCGACACATATATTTGACACATATTTGGACCTGGGTATGAGGATATGATCTTCCAAGGACCCTCCAAATACATGAAAATCTTGAAGATACCTACGTCAGACGCATATCCATGTCTGACACTGACACCCGACTTCGAGTGATGTAGGGTTAGAAAGAAAAACTTCAAATAGAAACAAGCTAGAAACAAGCTCAGAGTGAGGAGGTTGCAATTATCTAGGGGGTTTAGAAAGCCAGAATGCTAAAGAAACCCATGGAGAGGAGGAACGAGGTAAAGAGGCATCTATGCAGTCAAATTATGCAAGCAATATTGATCTGACACTTCATTTTTTTTGAAATACTTATGTCCGACACATTTTCGGCATAGGCATATCGATATGACCCTTCAAGGACCTTCTAAATGTATGAAAAAATTTAGGAAAAAATTGAACATACCCATGCATATCTGAGTTTAATACTCACTCCCGATTCCGAGTAACATAGGGTTACAAAGAAAAGCTTCAACTAGAAGCAAGCTCGGGTTGAGTAGGTCATAATTATCTTGGGGGCCAAAAAGGCTAGAATGCTTAAGAAATCCATGGAGAATAGGAACAATATAAAGAAGCACCAACATCAGAGAAAAGCATTCAAATATGCAGCTGAATTATTGTAATCAATTGTGCTAATATTTTCTTTTAGCGCTACACAACTAGAAATTTTAAGAGAAATTAGCCTTAACGGTTGTGCAGTCATCGTTCAAAAAATAGGTCGAAATGAAATGAACACCACGCAAAAAAGGAAAAAAAGTTCTTGCTTACTCGGATGATGAACCGACCCTCGTAAATTCACCAAACGGACACCATTGAGCTCTAAATGGCTGCAAAAATAACAAAACGAAAATGGTGTTAAGACAGTGTGATCACAAACATCATACCGAGAACGAATTGCGAGAAATAACTTAACCAACATCTTGAAATAGCAAACAAAAAATGGATTCAAAAGTGGATTCTTATTTTTTTTAATTTATTCGTTTAACAGAGAATGGATTCTTAATAAAATATCTCTCTCAATAGATAAGTTGCCACAAATATCCGGATGAAAAAGGAAAGGATTAATCGAATTCGGCATTTCCTCCATTTTTGTATCTGTGAACACTAAATGAAGAGTGTCATAAAGATGAAAAAAAAGCATATATATAATGTTGCCTGTCATAATCTGCATCAACCTAAAGACTTTGCTGTTTTAGGCACACCATTGGAAACATGTCAATATCTCGAAAAGATAATATCTCTTTCGAGTTTATAATGCAGCTATTTTAATCATATAAGTCGATACGGTGTGTGTTTTAAGATAATAAACAACAATACAGACTAACAGAAAAGATAGGAAAGTTCTGTTAAAATACCATTTCTGAATAACTTTGATCATAATAATCATCGTCGACATTCCAGTCCTCCATCCTTAGCTCGGGAAGTGATCGAGTGGAGCCATTTGCATACAACCATTGACCTTTTTCAACCTTCCGGCAATTCGGGCATTGCATAGCCCCCTTCATATTAAACGCTGAACCGATGCAATCTGCAGAGTATGGGTCATAAGCAGCAAATTGTCAAAAACTATGTGGCTCCGACTCTTCAGTTTTGCTTTGAGTATCTATGTCCGACAAAAATTTAGACATGGGTATGGGAAACCCTCAAACGACCCTCCAAATATATGGATAAACTTAAAAAAAAAAAAATTAAACATACCAGTATCAGACATATATTTATATCCGACACTCGCTCGACGCTTATTTTTGAGTCCGAATAACATAGATCAAAACCAATAACGACAAAATGAGAGCAGAGATCAAACAAAAAGACAAGAAGACACAATGTAAATGTAAAAGCATGCTTTAAGCAGAAACTGTAAATGCATGAGGTTTTCCGCATCTAAGAGTACTCTTTGCCCTTCACCTCTTAGCTCACAGGACAACCTTCAAATTCCTTACTCAAACTTATATGTCCTTTTAAAAGTAAACCTAATAATATTAAACATGATTACGCAAATATAACATGAACAAAGTAATTAAAACATGGTATGAATATATGTTTCACAATCTATATGATACGAATTATTAAGATATCAAAATTTATATAAATATAAAATACTTTAAACATAATTATGATATGATAAAATACACAAATATAATACGAATATACATGAATTCTTAGATTGATCTTTGATTCTCTATATCGAATATTCAAATTAATCGAGAATATGTCTCTGGATCTTTTATAATAATAATTAGGGAATTGAATTGCAATCACCGAAGTATTTTCATGTCGTATTTATTGTGATTACAAACAAAAAAATTAATCATGAATAATGGTAGAGAGAACCAAAACTACAAAATAGCATCTCTAACCTCGCGTTGCTGTCGCTATTTAAATCCTTGATTAAACTTTCATTGATAATAACCCAAAATTTCTAAAAATAATCAAGTTGTTTATTTAATTTTGCTTTACAAAGAAATCAAAACAGATGAGACGTTAAGAAGCAGCAAAACTACTCACAATTTAATCTTCTAGCCAAAAAGGAAAAAGGAAAAACCTTAAAATCTTAAAAGTTTAAACACCTCCCACAAAAGAGAATGGCATAATTAAGAAACATGGAAAAAATAAATACCCAGGTGGAATTCATGGCCGCATTGGAGCTTAGCCCTGGATCTGCCGCCATTATCGGAAACGAAATCAAGGCAAATCGAGCATGACACTGCAGCATCCCCATCATGACCGTCCATCAGTTGATGATGATGATCATCGTCATCGCTATCATCATGATCAAGGTCACGATTAAGATGAGAAGCTTTGGAACCCACCATTCCCTCTTTTTCCACCAATTAAAAACGCATAGGAAAATAAACTTCAACTAAATTGCCAAAAAAAAAATTTTTGATGGTCTATCTGGTTTTGTATGTGGGAAATCTATCGGATGTTTTGACATACGACCTGTCAGATTACGAGGTTGGGATTTTTAACAGTTACATTCAGAAGGATTTTTGTCTTCAAATTACAGTTCTTAGTGTACTAAAATACTGTACTTTTAATCCACCAAACATAAGAGTACTGTCCTTTGACATTAATCAAGATTAATATCTGACGCTTACAGACTCCGCGCCAGGCTGGCTTACCAGCGGGTTCGGATTGTTTCGGAGGTGACCTTTTTTATCGAGTCATTATTTAATAATAATTTTTTATTTAAATTTAATTATAAATATTATATTAATATTAATATTAATATTAAATAATTTTTATTTATTTTTAAAAAATAATTTTAGAATTTGTAATCGAGTTAAACCTATTTGAGTTTGAATAAAAAATTTTAAAAAATTTTAGATTTAGTGTGATAACTTTTTAGGACATTGTATAAATAAATAAATCAGATATTAAATCTATTCAATGATTAGTTTATTTATCTAATCCAGTAAATTTGGTTCATACAAATTAAGCGCTAGGCAAGGGTTTTGCAATTTTTTAAATCGATTTAGTTTAATTTAAATTATTATTTAATAATAAAAATTATTAAAAATTTTATTATAAAAATATATAATATTAAAATAAAAATAATTTTTTATATTTTAAAATAGTAAAGATGGCCCGTCGAGTTTAAGTAAGAGGATAAAAATTGGTTACAACTCAATTTGACCTATTGATAAGTTTACCGTCCATGTTATCTCACTAAAAATAAATTTATGTACATTTATTTTAAAACTTTTTAATAAAATAACATAATCCAGCATTTATAATCTATACACTATAAATACATCAAATTAAATCCTATTAATTGATTTTTTTTTTAATTTTATAAGACTTAGTTGACCTCTTCTCATGTGCCTAAGTTTTTAATGTTTTTTATTTCGTCATATGTCTCTGACTAATCAAATTTTAATTATTTATTGATTTCCTCTCATAAATAATTTATTTTCTCACCATTTTTTTAACTTGACAAATCATTGGCTCGCATGTTATGTTTATCTTATTTTTTTATATTTAAAGTGTTATATTTTTTTATAAACTTTTACACGTTAATAATTTGTACTGTATAAATTTCAACACATTCATGTATTCATGCTATCATCATACCATTTTTCATATCGAATCATATATTATTTTATATTTTAATTAATTTTCTCGTATTATATTTATATTGTGTACTCATTTTATATTTAAATTATTAAGTTTAAAGAAAATACAACATATAATATAAACCAAACCAAAGACCGGCTCAACAAGCCCAACCCACTTGATTCGGACCCTGAATGGGCCTTTTTAAATGTTAGCGTATATCTAGTGCGTTGGATGTATTATACCTAATCTTTTTCATGGGTTGAACAATTATCTAAAATTATTAAACTTTTTTGCCTCGAGCCTCGTCAAGCTCGGATTAACTTAAAAATTTATTTTATTATTTATTATATTTTAAAATATTATTTTTATATTAATATTTATTTTTTAATTAAATTTAAATAAAAATATTATTTATATTATTAAATAATAATTTAAATTTATTCTTTTTAAATTTATAAAAATTTTGTCCAAAACTTAAGCCGTATCGATCAAAACCTGCTGCGCTCCTATACCTAATTTGTCGGCCTAGAAGTTCAAGAGCCCAAACACTTACTTGAAAAACACTAGGCTAATGATTGTTAGTCAGACAACCACATGGGATTCGCGTGTAAAAGAAGGCACAAACTTGATGACATCCACTCTTGCTTTATCTTCTTGCTTTCTCACGAATCCTACTCATTAAAGCATTAAATTGATCTAGAGTCTCAATCCAGATGCCCGTCCAATTGTTCTTTTGTGATCAACGAGTCAATCAACCTTAACTCCGTCTCAGACAACTCTTCCAAACCAATCAGCTCCATGCTCAACCAGATCTTAATAGGAAGCATGAATCAAACAGCCTCAAATATCTAATGAAATCAGGTGCAACTCAAGATGTAAAATAACCCTTTCCAATTTGTTTCTTTACATTCACTATGCTTATCTTCTTGACCTCTATAATTTGACCAATTTAAGCATTGAAATGCATCACACAGTCTAAACTCGGACGCCCCTCCAATTATTTTTTTTTCCTTTTTTGGTGATCAATAGGTCAAATCAACCTTACCTCCGAGAGCTCCTCCAAACCAATCAACTCCGAGCTCAATCAGATCTCAATACAAAGCAGGGAGGTTATGGTATTCAAATATCCGACGGGTGAGCATAAGTCGGTTCAAACTGATTTAACCGATTTAACCGATGGAATTTGGTTAATTCGGTTCGGTTAAATCGGTTCGATGGTTATTTCGATTTTTTATGTCGGTTTATTTGGTTAATTCGGTCGGTTATCGGTTAGTAAAATTATAATCGAATTAACCGAATTAACCGAACTTTTAATATTTAATATTTAATAATTATATATTTATATATATTAATAGCCCAATT
>JBBYHK010000022.1:2424534-2472356 GCA_038382065.1 Adansonia grandidieri
ATATATATATATATATATATATATATAGATATTAGTGACTCTAGGGTTCATTTTTTACACTCAATTTACAAGTATTCAAAAATTAAATAATAAATATGACAATTTTTTATCAGATATGGATAATTTTTTATAAAAGTGGTAATTTTTTAATTTAAAAAAAATATGTAAAAAATTAAAAGATCAAAGTATTCTTGATATTACTTTATGATATCACTTTTAAAAATTTTTAAATAATTTTTTCAATTGAATTAATATCGCTTAACTCTTTAACATTAATTTTATTGTTTAAATTGAAAAAAAAAAACACATACACATTAAATAGTTTTTAATTTTTTAAGTATAAACAAGCATTTTCCCAATCTAAGTACACTTGTGTGAACAAACTTCTCTACATAATTATAGAAAATAGAATTTTTCATGGAAAGAGTTAGATTGCATCTAAAAAACAGTTTGTTCAAGGATTGATTCAATTAATAGGCTATTATTTTTTGATATTAAAAATAAATTTTTATATTTTAAATATATTTTATAATTAAAAGTTAAAATAATAAAGTTGAATTCGTTCAATTCAAGTCTAAGTTCAAAAAACTTTATTTAAGGTTTGTTGTGAATCATAATCTTTGCAATTTATATATATTTTAATTATATTTATATATTTTATTATATTATAATCATATTTATAATATTTATATTTTTATTTAAAAAAGAGAATAACGAGCAGAGGAATAATGCGTATCACAAATGAATCAGCTTTTTTTTTTTATTTTAATGTTCACAAATATGAAAAAATATTACAAAGTCAAAAATTGTTAAAGAAATGATACCACCAAGAAAGCTACTTGCTTTGCTTTTTCTTGTTGACGAGAATGTATTCACAACCGAGTCTTAATCGATTTGAATTGATTTAATTATTTAATTAATTAAATTTAAATATTTTATTTTAATTTATTTGATTTAAAATTTATTGATTATAAAAGAATAATTTATTCGACTAGTTTAATTGATTGTAGAAGTTTTGTTTAAGGGTCGTGTTAGAATTTAAAAATCTTTTTATATGTTTTGCACAAATTTGAATGAGCTTGACTTAATTCGAAAACCCTAATTTATTGTTATAGATAAAAATTTAAAAATTATTTTATATTAATATTTAATAAATATTTTTTAAATTATTAAATAATAATTCGAATCAAATAAATTAAAATTAAAAAAAACATGTTTATAATTTAATTTTAATGAATAACTTGATTTGATTTAATTAATTATTATTTTTTAAAATTAATAATTAAATTAAATAAATTTTTTAATTTTATTTTTAATTATATTATATTTTAATTATTTTTATCGAATATCGCGATTAAAATTATGGATTTTAAGTATATCAAAAGAACAGGCTGTCCTTTCTTTTTAGTGGAGCACCGGCCGATAAATGTCTCCTTTGCTTCATTATTGAGTTTACATTCCTGTCCCTTTCTGTCTGCAACGGTTGGTTTCGGTTTTACCCGTAGTGGCCGTGGTATTTTGTGAAATTTTTAGAAAAATGAGGGGCAATATCGGCTAGTTACTTTTCTGTGGGCCTCTGTCTTTTCGTTTGCGCCCCACCACTATAGAAACTTCGCCTAAAAAACGTCACACCATAATGGCTTGCCACGTTCTCACTTGCATTTAGGTGTAGGATAAAGATGTCCGTGGTGGAGTTTGGATCAAATTTTAACGAGTTTCAATCACGTTTAGGTTCATTTGATTGTGGTTTTATTATTTAAAAAAATTAAAAAAGTTATTTTTATAATTAAAATTTAATAAAATTATATTTTATATTTTTATAAAATTATTGGTTAAAGTTTAATAGATAAATAGGTCTAATTTTATTCGTAATTTTTTTTAGCTATAGGTTTAGATTAGGATAATAATATATAGCAAAGACATATAATGTTATTAGATTTGTTTTTTTGAATTTAGATATAATAAATTTAAATAAAAAATTTATTATAATTATAAATTTAGAGTAGATTCAAATAAAAATCTTATTTAATGTTTAGCTCTGATTTAATTAACACTAAATATTTAAATTTATTATCAGAATGTAAAACTAAAAAATAGAATTGAATTTGGTTTAGATAATTATAGTTTTTTAACTAATGAACTGAAAACTATATATATTTAACTATTACCTAAATCAAAACCAATCAGAAATTGATAAAAACCCAAATCAAAATCAAGCTTAACACTACAATTCAAATTGAATTTTCTTTTTTTCTTTCAATACGAATTAATAAATTAACCTTTAATTTCCATGAATAATATACCTGTAGTTTTCATACGCTGGTCAACGAATCAGAGATTTCCAAGAAATTGAGATTTTTTTTTTTTTTTAATATTCGCACTCACCATTTCCCTGCTGTCTGAAATTTAAATATAATAAGTATGCTAATATTCTTCGTCTACTCAAAATTTTAAAATAATTGGTTATTTAATTTAATATAATATTATTAAAATTTTTATGTTTAAAGCTTATCATTTGTATTTTCCTTTTAATATTTTTTTATCTAATATTTTATTGTCCAAAGAAATAAGAATTGGTGTTTTAATCTTTTTTCAATTTGTGCATTTTTTTACACCTAAATATATTTGAAAATTCATTAATTATTTATCTTACTTAAAATTAAAAAAATTATTAAAATTTAAATATAATAGTTTACCGTACGCTTGTTTCCTCACTTAATGCAAAATTACATGGGTTGTCCAGTCAGACTGGTTAAATCAATAATTGATGACTTTTACAACCTGAACGCAACATAAAAAAATTTTTATAATTAAAAAATTAATTAAATCGATAAAGAATATGTTAAAAATTATATTAAATCAGTAAAAATTTCATGTTTATATATATTTTTAAAATTTTATTTATGATTGATAAGATTTAAACTTATGACCTTTTAATTTTAAAAAGATTTTACTATTAAATCAAATGAATTTTCTTTTAATTATTTATTATATTTAATATTTATTTAATATTAAATTAATCTTTAAAAAATATAAAAAATATTAATATTTCAAATCGATGGACCGGCATTTCCCATTTGTTACGTCGGACTCTTTTCTTTGATTGAAGGTAACAGCCCACATAAAAAGCTGCCAAAAGTAGAGAAAAAAAAATTATAACTAGAACTACTCTCATCATTCATCAGTTCCTTATGTCTTCTTGAATTTGAACTATTATTGTTGGCTTTTAAGGATGAAGTTTTGCAAGAAATATCAAGAGTATATGCAAGGACAACAAGGGAACAAACTTCCTGGGGTTGGTTTCAAGAAGCTTAAGAAAATATTGAAGAAGTGTAGGACAGAAACAGATAATTTTCAATCCAATAAAGACATTAATGGAGTCCAAACTTGTCTTCGCCATTGCCCAGGTAGTTACAAAGATTGTTTCTCAAACATGTCTGGTCCTTTTGCTTTTTTTTTTTTTTTTTTTGATGTTTTTGCTGGTCTTCTCTGAAACATTTCCTTTTCGTTTTCTGGGTTGTTTTCTTCTGTTGTTTTCCTTAGTTTCTTGTATGTGTTTCCTTAATTTATGCATGTTTTTCCTGTGGATGCCACTACTCTACCCGATGCAGCCAAACATTACTTTAGCGGTTGCGTTTATCCTGATTGCAGATCGCAACGAATACTATAATATGATTAAGTGTGATGAATACCGATTGATAAAAAGATCAAAACCTCGGAATAGAGATCGAATCGCAACTTGTATTACGGCTACTATTTAGATTTCTATGTATGAAGTATGGTGTTAAGCGAGTTTATGAGATAAAAATAAAGAAATTCCATGGTTAAAAGCTCCAGAGTTGATGTTCGTCATCTTATCAATCTTATTGTCTTAGATATTTTATTTTGTTATCCAATTAGCGATACTATAGGGTCATCTTTATCTTTTACCTCTTCATTTTCTTTTGAGCTTAAAATCTGTTGTTTGATGAAATGTTGGTCCAACTCTTTTTTTAATTATTTTATCTGACAGATATTTGAACTTGAATATTTAGACATAAACTTTAGAGGATCCTCTGTATGCACGGAGATAAAAATTAAAAATATTTATTTTTGATACATAAATATCTAACACATTCGAATTTGATTAATATATATTTAAAGATTTTTGATTCCACTAGGGAAAGAAAAATGCAAAGAAGAAAGGCTTTTAGGCTTGCAGAAGCTACTAATTTCTGGTCTATCTTATATATCTATTCTATGCAGTTTGATTTTGAGTAAAAAATAGTTATGTCCTATTTTACCTAAATACGGATAAGTGTTAGATTAAAATATATTTTTGATATAAGTATATTTAATTTTTTAAAAGTTTTTTCATATATTTAGAAAACTGTACTCTCGTTTCTATGTTTAAATGTGTGTCAAACATAGATATCGGATATAGATATTTTTGAAAAAAATAAAGAGTCCCAATAACATTAGCTTATGAATTAATTTAATCCCGTGCTAATGTGTTCTAATGTCCAGTTTGCGACGGGACCTTCTTCCCTTCCCTTCTCAAGGAAATGTCTGATGTAGTAGGCTGCTTCAATGAGCGTGCGCAGAAATTGCTTCAACTACATTTAGCTTCTGGCTTCAGGAAGTACCTCAATTGGTTCAAAGGCAAGCTTCATAGCAACCATGTTGCCTTGATTCAAGAAGGGAAGGACCTTGTTAACTATGGATTGATTAATGCTATTGCATTTCGGAAAATACTGAAGAAATATGATAAGGTATGCTTATTCAGTGTGAAGAATACACACTTTTTTGGTAAATTGGTGTAGCGGAAAAGGTTCTGCCTTAATTCGGACCATTAAGGGTGATTGCATAGGTCACCTGGGCTAAAACCCAAAGTTCTAATTCTGCTTAAGTTTTCTTTTGGCATAAAGCCGGTTGCAATTTGTCTAACAGAAAAAAAGGTTACATTTATTAGAATTCGAATTTCAGACATGTTAGATGTCACTTCGTAAGGACGATTATATGGACTAATTGATTTAAAATTTAATTTCTAATTCTGCTTAACCTTTTTTTTTTACAAAGAAGGTTGCAGTTGAGAATCGAATCCCAAACCTATTGGATGCCATGCCACCCCATAAAGATATAGTTTCGTGGATCAACTAGGCTAAATCCTAAGTTCTCATTCAAAGATTACAGTTTATCCCTAATAGAATAGAGGATTGTGAATGTTAGGATTTAAACCCTAGACCTCCTGAATGTCATTTTCTAAAAATTATTATACAAATCAATTAAACTAAACCTTGAATTTTAATTCTGCTTATATTTATTTGCTTTCCAACTGAATGCAGGTTCATTACTCCAAACAAGGGCAAGCCTTCAAGTCACAAGCACAAAGCATGCACATGGAAATCCTTCAATCACCATGGCTGTGTGAGCTCTTGGCTTTGCACATCAATTTGAGGGAAATCAAGGGGAAATCAGAGAAGTCCCCTGCATTGTTTGAGGGCTGCTACCTCACATTTAATGATGGCAAACCATCCCTGACTTGTGACCACTTTGATTCTGTCAAGATTGATATTGACTTCACTTGCTCTACATGTTTGGTAAGTTGAAGTATTTCTGCCCTTAAAGTGGGACACTTTGTGCACTATCCATCTATTAATCACAAAAATAATTTGCTCCCCAACAAAGTGTAGTAAAGCACATTTGAAAGTGAAAGACTTGTCAAATTTAGTACTTTGTCTTAACTTTCAGCTGCTAATTGGAATTTTTTTCAGGCTAAGAATAGATGTGTTCAAAACTCGGATGGAGTTAGATAAGATTAAGGGGTAAATTTTTTTTTTCATACTCAAATCAGATCAATTTGGACTCTTTCGAATTACAAAAACTCTTAACTAAATATGTTCTAATAATAGACGAGTTTGTCGAATAAAATACCTTCTTGGCTCACTAGAAAGTCTAGCCAAGACATTGAGCTTTGGGTTAGAAAATACGCTTGATGTTTATTTTTCTGACATATAGGATGGACTTGGAAATATGAAAGCTTTCAGCATCAAAATCATTAAATCATAATGGTATGCAACAGCTATCTAGAAACATATGAAGAGCATTTTCTTTTGCATTTCAACAAATTCACAATAGGATTGCATTATATTTGTTGTAGTTGTAAATATAATAAATATTTATATAATTAATTATGATAAATATTGATCATAAATAAAACACTAAAAGAGTCGAAACTACCAAATAACCGCCGTAGCCACCACTTTATAGGAGGTATTCATTGATTTAAGGCATTTTATTTTGTTCCTTAATGAATGCAACAGGATACAGTATTTGATCCAGTATCGCTCAGTTGTGGGCATATATTCTGCTACATGTGCGCTTGTTCAGCTGCATCAGTGTCAATTGTTGACGGACTAAAAGCAGCAGAGCCTAAACAAAAGTGTCCTTTATGTAGACAGGTGACCGTGTCTTATGTCCCATAAATAATTTCCTAGGACCAATTTAAAGTAATTATTCTTCATTTTGAAATTTACTTTCTTTTTTTTTTTTTTCCTGACTTCAGGGAGGAGTTTATGAAGGTGCTGTACATTTGCATGAGCTTAGTATATTATTAAGGAGAAGGTTGGTTCCTATTTTTGCAAGTCAGGTTGGATATGATATATTTTTTTCTTTTTGAGGCTGGTTTGATTTGGTTCAAAACATTGTTCAATCAATAAAAAATATTTTTATTTAAATATAATTATAAAAATATTTTTTATATTTTAATAATTTTTCAATAATATAATGTGTTTATGGATAGAGTCAAATTAAAAAAAATTGAAAAAGAATACAGATCATGGCTCAATTCAAATATATCTTTAGATCAAGAGTGGCAAATGAATTATGTACTGCCCTTGCTTGTGCTTATGCACCCATTTTCAGGCATGGTTGTAAATCGCGATCTGGATTACATTGAAAATGTGATTGTGAGCATCACGTGTCGTTATGTTATAAGTTGCGAGTGTTGCATACGTGAATTTGTTGATATTTAAAAAATTTTGATAATGTTATAAATGTTACATAATGAATAAAATATGATGCGGAAGATTATAATTTTTATTATATTGAGACCTTTACGTTACGTAATGGCTTCGTTTTGAGAACTAATTTCAGGTTCTAGCTCAGATGATGCATTTTTTCTTGAACAGCTGCCATGAATACTGGGAGCAGCGACTTAAGGCGGAAAGAGTGGAGAGAGTTCGGCAGGCAAAGGAACACTGGGAATCCCAGTGTCGAGCATTCCTTGGCGTCTGATCCCTAGTTATCAAATGCGGTCGTTAATCCAACGTGAAGGTAAAAAACGTGATGAAAATTTGACTTTTGCATCACATATTATTCTCATTCGTGATATAAAAACTATATCCGAGATAAAATTCGGGACCTCGATTTGAAGCTATTGATTATTAATTGTTTTCTTTCCCCTGTAAATTTGTATACCTTTTTTAAGTCTTATTCTTTTATATATATATATATATATATATATATATATATATATATTCCAAGTGTAAATTATTCATCAATTAACATTTGCTGCCATGTTTTTAAGTTAGTTGGCATGAAGTACGGTAAGGATAACTATGTGTAATAACTATGTGTAAAATAGCCCATAATCCATCCAAACGAGACCGTAAAGCGTTTCATTTCAACCTATGAGAGTGAGGGGATCCTTTATGGGGTGGCAAGAATAGGCGGAGTTCATAATTTTCAGGGTGAGCATTCGTCCAATTCAATTTTAAAATATCAATAATTAATTGAATCCATCGAGCTTTATGTGAACAATCAAAATAATTAAATTCAAATTATTTGGTTCTATTGAGTCAATTATAGATCGGATACAATAATTGGATTAAGTATGGATACTATAATTATGGATTAGATTAGATAATTGAATTAGATATGATTAATATAAATAAAAATATATAATTTATTAATTCTTTAATTACGTATTGATTTGTTTATTTGATTCGATTTAAAAAATAAAAAATATTATATATTAATTGAGCAAAACCATTAAAACTAACTTATAAAATCAACTAATTAAAATAAATCAAATCATATGAAATGAACCTAATAAGATCTATTTTAATCGATTTAGTCCGTTGATGCTTACCTCCTAGCAGTATGGGCTCTTAAAAGACGATTATTAAAAACATTAAATCCCAATCCATTACCAAAGTGGCAAATGGGCCAGTTTTTAGGGCTAGGGTATAGCTCAACCAGACTTTTATTGACGAAAATAATGATGATTTTGAACCGTCCGATTTCAACAATCAAAGTCACTGATGCATTAAAATTTCTCGAAAAAAAGAAAGTACTAGAAGGAACCTTGCTTTACCCGCAAATATTAAAACAAATTGCAGAGGTCGTTTGCTTCCATTGCAGTTTTCTTCCACATTATTATCATTACTAAGTTGCCTCTTGTCTTTTTTGAGGACTTTTCAGTTTTCTCACTAAACATGAGGTAATCTTTGAAATCTACCCATTTTTTTCCTCTTTCAGCTTCGACTGATTTGATTGGTATTATATGCTTGTGCCATCGTTGCTCTTGTTCTTTGTCTGTTTCAACATGTTTTTTTTTTCGATCTGTTCTTTGATTATCTCTGTGTAATAATGATTGTTGTTTGATTGTTTTCTTTGTTTTAACTGTTCTATGTCTTGAAATTTTGACAACATAGGGAAATATGGAACTTCTCAGATGTTTTTGAACCTTGTTGGTATTTAAATTCATTTAAAGTCATTAATTATTAACAATTTGAAAGAAATGCTGCAATGGGGTTTTGATTAGGTTGCCCATCTGGGATTCTTTTAGATTGCCAATTGTTTCTTTTTTTTTTTTTTTGGGTATATTTTGCTTTTAACTATTGTTTTAAAGTCATTAATTAGGTAAGTTAATTAACTATTGGAAAGCTATGTTACTCAAGATTCAGGTGTGTCTGACATTTTTTTTTTCTTAGTTTTTTTTTTCATGTATTTAGTGAGTTTTTTTATGATCATTTCCTTATATCCATGTCTGAAAAATGAAGAGTCGGACCAACAAAGTCGGAAAAAAATGTTGTAATGGGGTTTTTCATTAGGTTGTCAATCAGGAATTTTTTGCATTGCCAGTTGTTTGTTTTTTGGGGTATATTATGCTTTGAATTGTATTTTGTTAACTATGGTTAAAATCTTTTATTTTCATAGTCGTCATCCCGAGGTGAAGTGGGCTGAAAGAGCTGATAAGATTTACATTACGGTGCTATTACCCGATTCGAAGAACGCAAAGGTCAATCTTGAACCAGAGGGAGTGTTTACTTTTTCTGCTACTGCTGGAGCAGACAATAATCTATATGAACTGAAGTTGGATCTTTTTGATAAGGTCAATGTGGAGGTAAGATACTCATCTAGTAATCGCTGAGTGTTGGCAAAACATTTGTCTCATTTTTTAAGGATTTTAAGAGTCTAGGGTGTTGACGATGATGATGATGATGATGATGATCAGTGGATGATACTGGTAGTATTATGTTATGCCTGCCAATTGGTTGTGTTTAAATGAATTTTGAACATTTGCTTGTTAGCCAATAGCCCCTTGATGTTCATTTTCATAGATTATATGCGTTCGAACTATCTTTTACATTTTTCGAACACTCATGTCACTTCTCAGTCTATAGTTTTCCTGGAACTTTTCATAATGTTGCCTGTTTGCTTCTGGTGCATGCTACTGCAGAATGTCCTTGATGCAATGTTGCTCCAACTCTTCATTTTTCTTGAAGTACCTGAATTCGATATATTTTTTGGATATGGGTATGGGAATATGACCCTCTGACTACGTGGAAAAACTTTGAAAAAATTGAACAATACTCATTCCGGACACATACACTTATTTGATGCTTACCCGAATCTGAGTAACATAGCCTTTATGTATGCATGTCTTACAATAAGCATTCTGCCTTTGGAAAACTAGTTATTTCGATATTGATTTCTAAGCAAATTTTCTTCAAAATTTTTTTTTCTTATTGTATGTTTATTGTTTCTTTTTGTTTCTTGGACAAAAGGAAAGCAAAATTAGTATCGGAGTCAGGAGCATATTCTGCGTTTTAGAGAAGGCCGAGAAAGTGTGGTGGAAAAAATTGTTGCGCGGGGATGGCAAGACCCCTCATTATATCAAAGTGGATTGGGACAAATGGGTGGATGAAGATGAAGACAGTGGTAAGTATTTTGATCTATTCGTGTCTGACATCTATCTTTGACATATTTTCGAACACGGTTATAGTGATATGACCATTCAAGGACTTTCAAGCACATGAAAAAAACTTAGAAAAAAATTGAACATACCCATGTCGAATGCATACATGTATCCTGCGGTCATAGCCGAGTCCGAGTAACATAGATTTTGATTATTGATGTTTCTTTTAGATTGAATTGGTGTAAATGCTAAAACATTTTAAGCTGACAATTTATTGGTTGCTAATACTTTTAATTAGGTCCTGGTGATATTGACTTGGGAGGAATGGACTTCTCGGTATGGATATATGATTAATACTTCATCTACACTTTGAATTTTCAGCAGTAACTTACTATGTTGTTCCGATTTTTCATTTTTCTTAATGTGTCCGTGTCGGACGCATATCCAGACATGGGTATGGGGTTATGATCCTCCAAGCACCCGCAAAATACATGAAAATCATGGAAAAAAAATAAAACATACCTGTGTAGGACTCATTTCCATGTTTGACACTCCCACTCGAATACAAGTAACATATTTAGCTTATGAATATCTTCTTTCTGACCTTGTAATTTTGGTGTTGTGCAGAGCTTTGGTAATATGGGAGGCATGGATGATGGTGGCATGGGTGACTTTGAAGACAGTGATGACGAAGGTAAGAATGTTACAAGACTTTTGAAGTAATATTTAGCTTTATGTTGCTCTGGCTCTTTGTTTCTTTTCAAGTATCCGTTTCCAACATGTTTCTAGATATGATTTTGGGGATATGACTTTTAAGGAGCCTTCAAATATATAAAAAAACTTAGAAAAAAATTCAAAAATATTTGTGTGAGATATATATACCCGTATCTGACACTTCTATTTGAGTTGGAGAAATGTAGATTCTGCCTGTGATTACCTTTTCTCTTGTCTGATTCATTGATTCGGATATTGGCTAAACTAATTTCATCCATTGTTAGAGCAAGAAGTGACAAAGCTGGCGGAGCAGGACACAAACAAGGCTGACGGAGATGCAAAGCTGGAGGAGCAAGGTGCCGGGACTTCGGAGAGGAAAGAAGCAGCGCCAAGCACATGATGTCGTCATGTTACTCGAGATATCAAATGCTGTTTTAACCTGTAGTTGCAGGTTATATCTTTGTCGGTCTCTGTGAAGGTGGGTTCAAAAGTGTGCTGTTTTCTATTTCTTTATTAACTGATTGAGCCAAAATTTCCAAAATGGACAAGCAAATTTATATCTCGTTAGCGATGAATCAGGATGATGTTGTACCTTTGAATCATTTGTTTGATGGTGATGAATTGGAGATAATCTGGATTTCATCTCACCTAAAGAAATATCGTAGTTTAGAAGAAAAAATTGCAGGTGATGATATTTGAATCTGTCATTCCATATCGATGAGAAAAATGATCGTATAAACTGGTCAAAAATTGATTTTATGAATTAGTTGAATTAAATTAAATTTGTTTATAAATTATCAGCTTTCTATAACAACTCATTTTAGAAGTTCAAAGCTGGAGCTCTTGCCTTTAGACTAGATCTGTCAACACGCCGGCTTGATGAGTCTTGAACACAATTTGAGCTCATTTAAATTAATATTTAATAATTAAAAATTTATTTAAATTTAATAATTTTTTTAGTCTTATTAATTATAAATAATAGATATGAATAATATAAGTACATTAAATTTAATTTTGATTTAAACAAAATTTAAAATTTTTTCATGGACCGTTTTATATTAGTCTAAGAAACTCATTTTCAACAATTAGAAAGCTAAAAGCATTTTCCCCCTCAAAATCACGTTTGGCATATTTAGAGTGAAGCCACTCTAGAAATTGGATAAAACAATAAAATTTTAAACTCTTAAAAATTGATATTTAACAAGTATTGTAATCATTTTTTTATTTTAAATTACCTTCAATTACGGTTGATTGCCAGTTCTGGGAGAGAAAATTTATGTATGAAGATGACGTGAAGACACAAATGTATTAAAATCTATATAATATCAAATATCAATGTATCAAAATTTCTACAAACATTATAGTACATTAAACACGATGATAATAAATATAATATACGAGCATAACTCGAATACATGAATTGTCATGTATATCTTGGTCGATCTCCCAAATTGGAGCTCTTTTTTCCCATTATAATGAATCTTTTTTTTCTTTTTTTTAACAAATTGCAAATGTTGACATTAACATCTCAAAATCTACCCAATGCCACTAAAAGTAACGGCATGTACCAAGCTGAATCCCAGATTCATACCGGAGCTCTTTAACTTGCATTTCTAGAAGAAAAGTTAAAGAAATCCATACCATATGTAAGCAAGTCTCAACTAGACCTGACAATTCATATATTTGTATCATATTCTTGTAGTTGGTCATGTTATAATTATGTTTAAGATATTTATATTTATATTTATATAAATTTTAATTCGTTAATAATTTATATTATATAAATGTTGAAACATTCATGTATTCGTTTGTGTATTCATCTTTAATATTACCAGATTTAGTCTCAACTCTCAAGCAAGTAAACAATACAAAAGACAGAGATCATCATTAATTTCAAAGCATAAATTTAACATCAAATTTGTCTTATAAAGCTACAACCTCAATAAGTAAAAGCGCATGGAAGTAAATGACAAACCACAAGACAAAGATCCTTTAAATGAGTTCTGCAAGGGTACCTAATATTTGGCAATTTTTAAGGCAACCACTCTGATAGAATTAACCCACCAACTTGAGTCCATTTGGATGCAACCTGCTTCTAAAAATAGCAACGTTGCCCCCCAAAATTAAGCACCTGATCATCAACCTCGACCTCGGCCACCACCTGTCACCGGAATGAAAATCAGTCGTCCATTAGTTTAAAGTTACCAGATTTTTAAGCCAGCCATATTGTATTATTCAATCATCTGCTGGGCCACAAAACCATCTTGCAGAGCCTTTTCAAGTTTCCAAGCCAAAACACAAAAACACACCATATTACTTGGACTCGGGTGTGATATGAGCATGCATCTTACACAAATATATTCAAGTTTTTTTTTTTTTTTCATGTATTTAGAGGGTCCTTGAATTGTTATATCTCCATACTCATGTCCAAATATGTGCCATACATGGGTGTTAGATAAAGATACTTCAAGAAAAACAAAGTCTGAGCAACATAGCACACACACACACACACACACTCGTACAGCTGTTGTTTCAGCAATTTTACCTCTGCTTCCACTGAACCTTCCACCCAAACCACCCTTGCCTCGGCCTCCACCAGCAATCTTAGCACCGTCGTCTAGCCCACGCCCAACTCCTTTTGGTTGCCTTCCACCAGGAGCATCTTCTCTACCTCTGCCTCTGCCACGGCCTACACCAGGAGGCTTCCTATCTGAAAAAGTCAGCAAAATCAAAAGGCCAGGCTAAGAACGCCAGTTTTCAAATTGAATAGTAAGATAAAGGTCTTATCCCTTTTAATAACTAGAAAGAGAATTAAATCATACCAGTGCGACTCTTTGTTTCTTCTTGAACTTTATCAATTACCTGAAATTAAAATGGCAAAGTTACTAAGATTAGTAGAGTCACAAAAAAGCTACTAAAATGGTTTAGAGGATGGCAAAAGAAAACTATAATAAAACCAAGCAACAATATTTACATTAAACCTAAAATTTGAGTAGGTGGAACCCAAAGGTGTTTGAGTAAGAAGACCTAAAATTTGTATTTTCAGAGATGGGAGATGTTCCTATGTTACCTCGACACTTCATTTTCTGTAAAGTATTCATGTTCGACATGTATTTAGACATTGGTATGTAAGTATGATCCTTCAAATATATGGAGATACATAGAAAATGGTGGAGCAGGCCTATGTCAAACACATACCCATATCTGAATATCAAGACTCATCTCATTCTGAGTAACATAGCTTAGCTCCCAAAAAAAAAAAAAAAAAAAAAAAAAAGAAGAAGAATACTCCTTCTGACACCACAAAGGACAAAGAAAGCTTCTTCAACAACAAAATAGCTAAAATGCCACTCGATGCTTTCATGATGGCAACTATAAATCAAGCATTTATAAATTTTAACATAGTGAATGAAATTAAAAACATGATAAATACTCTTATTTATGCAAAGTAAAATAACAAAACAACAACATATACAAGGAGTAAATAGTACCTCATCAGGAACTCGAAGATACTTTATTGTATTTCCACGGATATAGCATTCGGGCATTCGCCAAAACCTATCTCCATCCTACGTTATATTTTCAATCAAACCCAAGACCATAATTTATAAAAAAACAAAACAAGACAACATACTTACTTTTATTCCTAGAAAGAAATAAATTAAAATAAGAAACATTGAATGAATTCATATTTTGTACCTTTGAAGTACAGATAACTTCACGAAGATGGATGTTCATCCAAGTATCGCAATTTACCAAATGTCCGTTATATGTCTCCCCATTTTTCAGTTCCACCAGCTATTAGCAAACAGAAAAACACACATACACACAATTGTTTTCGAAAATCAATCATTGAAGCAAACTTTTTGCACGGGAAATCAACAGGCATACAAGAAACGTAATGCTCTGTCACTCGAATTCGGCTGTGTCTGACAAGGGTTCATGTCTGACACGAGTATGTTCAATTTTTTTTTTTTTAAAAGTTTTTCTTGCATTCGGAAGACCCTTGGAGATTTATATACTTTTACCATATCAGAATATGCGTCGAACACGAATATTTAAAAAAAAAAAAAAAAAAGAGAAAAATCAAAGCAACATAGGCGTAATGCCCTTACCATAGGATGGCCCTGCGCAGTTTTTAGTAGAGAAAGAGGAAGCTGCCCAAGGTTTACATATAAATAAAACAGGTTAGCCGAGCAAAGAAAATAAAATAATCAAAAACACATTAAGAAACCAAAATTAACCCCCCAAAAACCCTTTGATAGCAAATGAAAATTCGCTTTCTTTTTTCCTTTTTGTTTCGATTTCCCTGTTTTCCTGGGGTTTGCAAGCAACAAAACATACAAACAAGGTAAGTTAAAAAGACAAACATACCATCTTTTTCTTTTTCTTTGAATCAAATAGAAACCTAGCGAAGGAACAAAAAACTGCAAGAAGAACAAGAACAGTTCCAAAAAAAAAAAAAGTCAAAGAAAACGAATTTAAGAATCTCGGAATTGCAATCTTATATACTGAATGACAATTACGCTTTAAGCCTAAACCCTAGCACTTTCAGGGAAGAATCAACTAATTATTGGTAATATTTAAAAAAAAAAAAGCTTTTGTTTTGGAAGAAAAAGAGGAGCGGAGATCGAAAATACCAAGAAAAGAAGAAAGATTGCAGATGAATTCGATCTCACTGTTTTTAATTTTTAAATAAAAGAAGCTGGTTTTGAGGGTTTATTTAATAGGTTATATAAAGGTTTTAAATGGTTGAAATGTTTTAATTATTATATATTTAATGTTAAATTCAAAAACATTTAACTAAAATTTTTTATCGGTGAACATTTAATGTCCTCGTAGAAAAGAAATACATTTGACGTCGATCAATTGAGTAGGTTGACTTAATTTAAATTAAGTTAATTTAAATTTTTATAATTTTAAATATTTATTTTAGTTTGAATTATTTTAATTTTTAATCATTCAGGTTTAGAGTTATTTTAGTTTTGGATTATTTATATTTAATATTTGGATTAATGGTGTTTGGATCATTTTAGATTAAAGTAATTTTATATTCGGATCAATCAAGTTTTACATTCAAATAAATCAGGTTTAGGTTAATCAAATTGAACACTTGAGTTTATTAGGTATGAGTCATTTTATATCCAAGTCATTTTTTCATATTTGGATTGGTTGTTTTGGATTATTTGACTTTTTCTAGTTAAATCGTGGTTTGAGTTTGAACGAGTTAGTTGAATTTTTCATATTTCAGTCAGACTTAATAGATCTAATATCAATATACAATTTAGTAGATAAAATAAAAAAAAATTAAGTGATTAGATTTGTTAAATTCGAATATGATACAAAATATAATATAAATACGACATGTTTAATTGACATAGCACATTTAATGTACATATTATTTTAAGACTAGGGAGCATATTACCTATCGTAATTGTACTACAATTAATCGATTAATATTCAAGGTTACGCAGGATTTATAAAAAAATTATGTGAAACTCACACTTATAAATGATAAATTTTTACATAATTTTTAATTATAATTAAATAATTATATTATTACAATAAAAAAAATTACAGGTAAAATGCTCCCTCAAGATTATAAGTTTTGCATCATTGGTCGGCCACGTGGGCAACTCTTTGATTGCAAAAATTTTCATTTATATCGGATTCGATTGGATGAATTTGTTACATTGAACAAATAACTCGGCTTGAAAATAAAATATTTTTTTTGCACATATTTAGATTCATTATAATAGCATAACTTTGTATTTTACTATTTTCTTCCTCATTATAATTTACTTATGAGTTGTAACAAAACAAACGTTAAATTTAACAATATAATTATATTCATCATGTATGTAAAGTTTCAAACAAAGTTATCATCTTTATTATATTAATATATAATACTATTTTTTTAATATATTAACAGTTGAAAATTATTTTATATCAAATAATAGTTAAAAATTTTTAATTTAATCAAAACTCAATGTACATAACCAAAGTGAATAGAACATAAAATATAATAGTTAAATTAAATAAATATAAATCGTATAAAAAATTATATAAAAAATTATTAAAACTTATAAAACTAATTTAATTTTATACACGCAATTGTCAAAGAATGTCATATATATATATTATTACAATAATGATATTAAAATACAAAATATTTTTGTAATAATACAAAATTTTAAGAATTAAAATGTCAAGTTTTGATAACCATCTTAAGTTACTAAATTATTTCACAATCAACCAATTCAGCTGAACTTCAAATTCAATATATTTATTGCAATCAATTGCGGGAAAATACATATACACATACTTGAGATGATAAAAATATCATAATCAACAAGGCAAAGCCAGCCCTCATTTACCACTTAATCTGAGCTGAAAATAATTTATAACTGTAAACCATGTCAGATAAGTGAAGCTGAAGCAGCAAGACTCGAACTTTGATATGAGTGTCGGATACGAATATGTTCAGTATTTTTAAGTTTTTCATGTATATAAAAGGCCCTTGAAAGGTTACATCTTTATACCCATATTCAAATATATATCAAACATGAGTATCAAACATAAATATTCTAAGAAAAAAAAAAAGAGTCAAACAACATAGATTGATTTCACCACACCTTGGAAATAAATCTTCATATTTATTTGAGCAATGTTAACCAACTTAATGAAATAGAAAAACCATCCAAACATGTTATAGACATAAGAATCAGAATGAACCAAAGCGATCTTAGGTTTAGAAACTGCAAAATCTGCGAGCCCGGGGCAACTCATAGAAACAGAACATTCAGGCTACAACTTCTTAATGGAAATGGTCCAAAGAAGATCAGAATCGGATTGCACTGTGACTTTCTCGCCTATAACTATATTCGACGTGCTTATTAAACCACCAAATTTCATCTCTGTGTTATCTGGAACAAGAAAATAATAATAATAACAACAACAACAACATCATAACAGTAATGTCACAACCAGCAGTAGACAACGGGAAAGATGAATCTGATACAGAATTATTTAGGACCATTGTTATCATAGTTTTGCAGCCAAGCTAAGTAAAAAGAATCGATTCTGTTATACTAGCATGTACAATGATGAAGAGTTAAACATGTGAATTCCAGAAAATAGAATCATAAATTGAAGCACTAGAACAGCAACGTAGAAATAGAAAAGGCTAAGGTTTACATTTCCTATTACAGAAATGCAATTTAAAGGGAGTCACTAGCACACTAGTACAATAGTTCCAAAGGTTTGATTCTATACCATTACGTGGGTTCTCGCCTTCTCGGATCTTTGATTAAAATAAGGGACGTGTATGTGTGATTTCTGCTCATGTCAGCTGTCACAATGTGTCTGAATAGATTCGAGAGAAGAAAAAAGACACAGAATTGGAAAGAGGGAATAAGCTATTTTAAGCTATTACCTAGACTTGAGTGTGTTGGATTCAAGTATGTGTCTGACACAGGTATATTTAATTTCTTCTCAGTTTTTTCCATGTATTTAGAGGGTTTTTGAAGAGTTATATCCCCAAACCCATGTCCGGATACAGATCGGGATATGAGTCGGATACAAATATCGAATATAGGTACTTCAAGAAACATGAAGAGTCAAAGTGACCCAGATTTTAAGGGACTTTAATATCTATCTCCCAAAAATCAAAATGAATTTCTCCTTAGGTGTTTGGATCATAATGAAATGACACAAAGAGATAACATGATTTCAAACTGGTATAAGATTTATCAATGTTTTTACTTATGAATGTCAGGAACACATAATAAATCATTTAGAATTATATTAGTTTCTTTCTCTACATTGACATACCTCCATTGCTGAAGAGCTTAAAATTAAATTATCTTATATACCCTTCAGGACTTCGTCATCGGACTAGGTTTGCTCTCCGAACAAGCATAAATTTCAAGAGTGAAATGAAAAGAAAAGCAACATAACAAGGCATGCTAAACTGATAACATGAGTAAAGCATGAAATTCTGTCCATTTGAGTCCAATAGCCTAGAAAGGGAAAGCGAGCACAAAAATAATGCAATCATATATACTTACACAGATTCCACTTAAGTCCGGTTGTCGTACTACTCCCCGATGGCATCCCCAGTGGGATGAGTCCACAGTGTGGACCCTCGACAGAAGTTTGAATATGTATCTCGTGATGGTGAGTCCTAGGAAGAAGATGGATGAGACAATCATTGGATAAAAGGACTATTCGCAGGGATGAGAAACAACATAGGACATTTAGGTTTCCCATCTCATGGTCAAATCGTCCACCAAGTGCTCCGGCAACAAGAATGCAAAGCTGCCATTAGATCCAGAAAAAGAAACGATAAAATATCAATCTATGCACACACACTACAGATAAAAATGTGTAGAATATGGTGAGATCCTACCCTATATATAACAAACACCGGTTTCCGAAACCAAATATTCAAGTACTAATGATAATAAACATAAAATGAGATCAAAATGAATGTTCAGAGACTGTAACAGTATGGAAAATATTTTTAGAACATTTAACATACATTAGACTTATTCAAATCTGGAGCAAAGTCCCGAATGTATGTTATACATTTATGTAGATCCGTGGTGTCTTGATCATGAGATTTATCAATAATTTTCGTTCCCTGCACCAAAGAAGCAAGTGAAAATGTCTAGGCAATCAAAATATATGATGATGTAGAGAGATGTAATATAGTAACTGTAATGGGAAAGATACAAATAGCTCATAGAGAACACGAGATTAGCAAAGAATAAGTGAGAGCAAGCTTAAGCATGGATGGAAAACAAGCCTTAGAATCGAAAAGGAAAATAACATCAACATGATTGGTTAAAATGGTACTAGAAAAAGAAATTCAAAAACTTACTAGGCTGGTATAAAAGTCAAGTACTTCCTTTTGTATTGAATCCATATCTCCTTTAATTACATCCGGTATATATCTGCTATGAGAAAAGCGCTTATATCACATCACTTAAAAATAACAACAAAGAAAGCATTTTCCCGGATCAGTTAACATCAATTTAAAAAAACTAAGATCAAGGAAATGTTTCTCCAAACTAGGATAAAGGGAAGAAAGCTATCTTCCTAACAATTCCTCCATTGGCTAGACCAAATTTTGATCAAACTAAAAAGGTTTCTTACTATTATAGGAATTTAAATCACATGATGCAGATAGAGGGAAATAAATGGATTTCAACTAAATGACATAAAAGGACTAAAACTAAAACAAAACATAGCGTCAACGCAAAAAACAAAAATAAACCCGAAGCCTAGCTTAGATAGTTCATAAAAAGATTCTTAAAGGGATTAAAACTAAGAAAAGGCATCAATATATATAACAACATAAACCTAAAACTTATTTTAGTTGATTCATATAGCTACCTTTAAGAGAATTAACGCTAACAAAAGCATCAACATGTATAACAAAATAAATGCTTCACTCAATAGATTCATACAAGTAGCGCAAGAGGACTAAACCTAACACAAAGCGTCAACATATATAACAAAATAAATCCATAGCTTAACTTAATTGATTTATACAACGACCCTATATTCAACAAGAATTCGAATTTCAGTGACCCATTTCTTTTGCTCCGAAAAAAAAAAAAGAAAGACTAGAAACCTGCGCCGAACATCTAAGGCATCTTCGTGGGGAAACAACAGAGGCATTTCATCATACAGACGGTTGGCGCCACCATCAGCACAGAGGCGAAGCTGAGCTGCTCTAAACAAGAAGAAAGTCAAGAATTAATACTCCAACAAAAACAAATAAATAACAATAATGAGATTAATTAAAATCAAAAGAAAGGGAGGATGGGGGTGCAGGATAAGTACCGTGCTTCCAAAGCAGAGGAGTAAATCTGGGGAGATTTTGGTTAAGAACGACAAGAGCGTAGGTTAGAGAAGGGCGCTGGTCGACGGGAATCGTGGGGAGAAGGAAAGTAGAAGAATGATGCATAAGGTCCATGGCTAACGTGCGCCTTGGGTGAAAACCCGAAAAAGAAAAGCAAAGCAAGGCAAAGCAAAGAAGACCGTGTTTGTATTGTTGCATAAGCTTTGAAAATGAATAAATAAATGGGCGATGGAAAGAAGGAAGAAGAAAAGAGCCTCTCTCAAACAATTTGACTTTTCTCCGCTCTTTGGCTCTTTATTTATTTATTTCTTTTGCTGGGTGGATTGTTTTCAAGGACAGTTCAGGACCCAATATCTGTTAACCTATTTTAAATTATAAAATTTATATTATATTTATATTTATGAAAAAATATATATAATATTTTAATGTAAATATTAAAATATATTATATTTTAAATTTTAATAAATTTTTTTTAAATTAATAAAAATAAATTAAAAAATATATAATATAAATAGATTTAAATGATGATAAATTTTTTATTTATAAATATAAAATAATATAAATAAAATTTAAAATTATATTTTAAATTAAATTTAATATAAATAATATTAATATTATATTTAAATCTGAGGTGATTATAAACTAATCTGAAAACAGCTTATTGCCTACCCTTACGATGAATTTTCTATTTACACATGCCATCCACTCCAACACAGCACACAGTTGAATAAAAAGCTAAAACCAACAGCAAACTGCAACATGAAAATAACTAGAACAGAATAAGAGTCGTCGGGGATCAAGAAGCCATCAGAAGAAAACAAGAAAACAAAAGATGGAAAACACAACAAAAGATGATGTCACAGTTTGAACAGACAAAAGTTAACGAGCAGCCAAAAAGGCAAAAACAAGCAAGGAATACTTTTAAAATATAGTTAATCTGCTTCAAAAATTACCAACAGAGAGATTGTGAAAAATCATAAAACCTATATTCTATAATTCAGGTTATCTAAATTTTGGTGAAGTGTTAAATATAAATATATATATATTTAATATAATTATATTTTATTTTATAAAAATAATTTTATATATTTGATTGATTATATTTTTATATTTATGTTTAAATATATTTTAAATACGTGAATACTTTATGAAAAGCTTATTACACAATGATCCTTATACTAATTATTTTTTTAATTGAATACCTAAAAAATTTCACTTAAATAAATACTTATATTATGATTTTTTTTTTCAAATACATAAATATTTTATAATAATATCATTAAATAAATACTAAAATAATATTTAATATTTAATTTGATCATGACATATAATAATTTTTTTAAAATAATAATATAATATTTTTATCATATATTATGTTCTTATTAGATATTAAAATGTCCAATAAAAAATTTGCTGCTTTATGCTATACCGACGGAAATGGATATTGTTTTTTTCTTCCCTTTTTTTCCCTAAAAAAATGATAAGACAATGTCTATCTATTAAACAGTTTAATACAAAAACCGTTAGTTTTTAAAAAAATATGACGGGAGTTGTAAAATTTTAAAAATATCATAAATAAATTAAATTTAATAATTTATATATTAATATTATATTTATATATTTTATTATATTATAATTATTTTTAAATTTTTATATTAATTTTAATTTTAATATATTTATAATTAATATTTTATAAATTTTAAAAATATATTTATATTATATTATTTTTTATTTTAAATATCTTATATTTATATATGCATATAGAATATTATTAGATCTCTCCGACACATCTAATCCAACGTTATTTTTTTTAATTATAAAGTTGCGGCGGTTCCCGACATCTTCCCAAAAGCTATCTTTAAAATTTTCGGCCGGAAAACAAATCAACTAAACCTGTTCATGCCGCGTTACTGTCCGGTTTATACAAGTCGGCCATTTTTAATAGTTATTATAATTATATTTTTATTAAACTTGTTATCTATTATTAAAAATATTATTTTATTTAAAATTAAATATAAAAATAATATATTAATATTTATTAATAATTAATAGATTATCGTGGTTCAAACTAATTAAATAAGGATTAAAAAAAAAAAGGCATCGCATTGGACCCAGCTCGACGGCAATTCTTCCTTAGCTTAAAACTTAAGCTCTGTAATATGTTTGGGTAACTAATTAACGCCATTTTCATCCTTGAAAAAACTTCAGAAAATCTCTAAGAAAAATCTTCCAAATCCAATTCCTAGGGTTCTTCAATTCGGCATTGTTAGGGATTGAAGCGAGACCCAAAGGACCGGAAGATGGTTGACAAGTGTTCGGAAGCTGAAAAATCTAGAAAGATCCAGAGAGCTCTCCGTCACTGTAAGGTCACGATCCTCTGCCTCGTCCTCACCGTAATCGTCCTAAGTGGCACTATCGGAGCCGGAAAATTCGGGACACCGGACCGAGACTTCGTCGAGATCTGCGACCACTTCTATTCCTGGAAACGCGCCGAGCCGCATCTTGTCCTTGAAGAAGTCCAAACGACGTCGTCAAGTAACCACGCTGGCGTTGACACCGACGCCAGCACCAACAATTACGACAAGTTGTACATAAATAAGATCTTAGTCGACGAGGAATCCTACGACTTGAAGCCCAAACCTAACAAGCCCTATTCGCTCGGCCCAAAATCTCCGATTGGGACGAGCAACGATCTAGATGGCTGAAAGAAAACCCTAATTACCCAAATTTCATCGGTCCAAACAAGCCAAGATTCTCTTAGTCACTGTTTCATCTCCCAAACCTTGTGAGAACCCCGTCGTCGATCATTGCTAACTGGAATCGATCAAGAACAAGATCGATTCTTGTAGATTACATGGGATCGAGATATTTTACAACATGTCGCTTTTGGATGCCGAAATGGCAGGGTTTTGGGCAAAATTACCATTGATTCGAAGGCTCTTGCTCTCGCATCCGGAGGTGGAGTTCCTATGGTGGATGGATAGCGACACCTTGTTTACCGAAATGGCATTCGAGGTTCCTTGGGAAAGGTAAACAGACTCGATCTTGGTTATGCACGGTTGGAATGAGATCGTTTATGATCAAAAGAACTGAATTGGGTTAAATACTGGGAGTTTTTTCTGTCAAGGAATGGGCAATGGCCACTTGACATTCTTGATGCTTGGGCTCCATTGGGTCCTAAAGGCAAGATTAGGGAAGAAGCAAGGAAGGTTTTAAACCGGGAACTCTAGGATAGACCGGTTTTCGAAGCCGATGATCAGTCTGCAATGGTGTATTTGTTGGCAACTCAAAGGGAGAAATGGGGCGGTAAGGTTTACTTAGAGAGTGCTTATTATTTGAACGGTTATTGGGGGATCCTCGTTGATCGATATGAGGAAATGATTGAGAATTATCATCCGGGTTTAGGCGATCATTATTGGCTATTGGTGACTCACGTTGTCGGGTGTAAACCTTGTGGGATTTCGGGGATTACCCGGTTGAAAGGTGCTTGAAGCAGATGGATAGAGCATTCAATTTTGGGGGCAATCAAATCCTTCAGATTTATGGTTTCACTCGCAAGTCTTTGGCTAGTAGAAGAGTTAAGAGAGTTCGAAACGAGACTGGTAATCCGCTTGAGGTGAAAGGTGAGCTTGGACTTCTTCATCCAGCTTTTAAAGCTGTTAAGGTGTCATCCTCTTCTTGATGATATAGGCTGTCTATGAGATCTTATATTTATATATGTTGCTAAATGATAGGTTAAGATTTTCGAATGTTGTGTATTCATTGTGAAATATATGTTTTAGGTCCGAAGAATCGTATTGTTTTGTTCCTTATCTGTGTTTAAATTAAAAGTTCTTTAATCTTTCCAATTCAATTTTGTTGCATATCAGCAGACTTGGTTCTGTCAAATATGTTAACATGGTGATACATTATCACTTGAATATGTTAGCCATGAAATTGCTGCATTTGTAATTCAAGCAGTCTGATAAATACTAGAATAATTTTGCTGCATCGTGAGTCAATATTGATGTTTATTTTTATCATTTTTCTTGAAGTTATGTATGATTTAATCTTTGTTTGACATGTATCTTGATACGGGTATAAAAAATATGACCCTTCAAAAACTTTCACATACATAAAAAAAACTTAAAAAAAAGTCTATGTCGGATATATGTCGATACCTGATATTCACAATTGAATTCAAGTAACATAAAGGAATAAGATGAGGAGCGGTGCAATTCCCCACTTTTATCTTTTCAATGGCTGATACTCATGGAAGCTATGGTAAAATTATATACGAGGATAGTGCATAAGTATTGATAGAAGTTGGTGAAACGCTGTAAGCGAGCATCTTAAATTATCCTGTTACTCTGTGGACTCATCTCCATCGTTTTCTTCTTCTTTGTCGCCTCTTCTTCCTTAAAGATTGTAACCCTAAATTTATCTCCAACTCTTCATTTTTTTTTTTTTTTGAAATATTCATATCTAATTTCTGTCTCTGACACCTTTTTGAATATGGATAAGAAGATATGACCCTCAAATACATGAAACATTTAAAAAAAATTGAAAATATTCCTATGTCAAACACATATTCATATGTGACACTTACATTTAAATTAAAGTAACATAAACCATAACTGTATTAGTCTCATGGGACATGCCTGCAAATTTTCTGTTTCTCCTTATTCTCATTATCTCCTTCAATCCACTTTCACAATCATAGAGGAAGCTCCTTTTTATCAAAAGTTAGTATACCTTGTCTGATGCTTGCTTTGTAGTCACTTGATACTAGAGTATGAAGCAAAAATACATTTGTCGGGGAGTGTCTAAATGTCAAATACATGAGGACACATAAAAAAAAATAAAAATAAAATTGGATACGATTAAAATATGTTCAAAACACGATTAGATAGGTTTGAACATGTAATGAATGTATATATATATATGTATATATATATATATATTTTCTCTTTTGAATTTTCTCCCAAATATAAAATCGATAATAAATAATTTATTTATAACGTTTAGTTATCCGACCCTTGAATAGATTTACTTCATACTTAAAAAAAGAGAGAGTCCCGAAAGCATTGTTCTCATGCGAATTTCAATTCCAACAAAATTGCTAAAAGTTTCGCTTTAATAATAGAGCCATGTCCAATCTCCATTAAAAAAAAAAAAAAACACTAAGGAGATGATATCCGATAACAATGCCTCAGGGCAATGGCAATATTGTTCAACAATTTTAGAATTCAAAGCGTTGGGATGTGGTAGGTTGAACCCTTGAGAATGCATGCAACAGATTTATGTTGAGATTATCTTTTCCTAGGTAGAAAAGAAGGTTTCATTTACCTTACAATTGGTTTGCTGAGTGGAGAAAGGGTGGAATGCAACAAGTATACGACGAGAATGGAATAGAAATTAATATGCATTGTATAATTTGATTTATTGAACGAAATAAACAATGAATACTATGGGTATTTGAAAATGATAAATGAACTTCGGACGATGACTGAAGTTGTCTATGAGAATAATTTGTCCTAGCTCATCTAGAAATATTTTTTTGATGAATACTTTAAAAAAAGACATAATTGTATGTTTTTGTTAGAGGCGCAACTTGGGATAAAAAAAACGTTGTATATATTAATATTAAAATTTTAAATTTAAATTAAAAAAAGATTGCAGATACTAAAATTAAAATTTTAAATTCATTGACTAACACTTCGACCTAGTTTAGCATTAGTGTTATTAAAAAGCATGAGTTGAAAAAAGCTCGCTTTTAAGAAAAATGTATTTGAAAAGTATCGTGAACAATTGCAATTATGAGATCTTAAAATGTTTGGCATTGTTGTAAAGAGTTAAATTATCTAAAATAGATATAAAATTAGAAATAAAGAAAAAAAAAAGAAGAATTATATAATCATTTTATCTAAAAAAATTGATAAAACAATCTCAAAAGTAAGAACACTAGAGCTTTCAAATTTGGAATAAAGCCAAGCTTTTGTCAACTTTAATCCAAAAGCCAATCATTTAGTATTGCATTTAACTGAGATTGTAATTTTGGATACCTAAAAACAATACTAAGCAAGAATTTCTTTATGAGAGGTTACATAAATGGTTTGAATTAAACTTTGGGTTTTGATGTAATTTAATTTTGTCATAATACATTTTTAATGTAATAGATGATACTTCAGATTGTCATGAATCATTAGGAATAGTAAATAGTCATTTCAGTAGTGTCAAATTTCAAAGCTAATTATCATTAATTATACTTGTTAGAAGAAGTACAAATTCATGTTCCCCTTTCCATTAAATGGTCTATAATCATAGTACTTTCTACGGATTTTAGTTGGGTGTTTTACCTTGATGTTATTTTCATGTCTGGCTTATAATTTGCCATTGCGTGTTGCAGTTTACAAACAAGGTTGACCAGAATCTCCTCCCAAATAAACCTAAAATTTTCCATTCTATGAATCATAGACACTTCTCCGGGGTAATATCTAAGTGTCGGTAAAATAAGTATTAGATATGTAAGAACACGTTAAAAAAGTATGAACAAGATTGAACACCGTCAAAGTATAGTCAAACTACGATTGAAATCGTTCAACAACATATACACATACATATCTGCCAATTCCTTCAACAACATATATACATATTATACACATACATACATATAGATATATATATATATATATATGTTCTTCATCTCACCAGAGGGGAAGCTTCATATTCTAACTAATTAATCCACTTATTGCTATATTTTCTATCTTACAAATGAGAAGAAACAAATGGCACCAGAAACAGGATGAGAGGACTGCGAAATAACCTTTTCAATTACGGCAACGAGTAATGGCGCTACAACCGCGGCTGTAAGGGTTAGCCTCCGCTCCTGGCCGACAGTTATAGTACGACGCACCCCTTCGAGAGCATGGCACGGTGTTCCTTTGAAGAGCTGCATAGCTTATGTACTGCGTGGTTTGCAATATGCGGCGGCTAATCCCGGAGTCCATGGCAAAGTCATCGACGTCGTTAGCCATGCACTCAGCCATTGAGCCATGGCAGCCGGACTTGGTCAACGTTGGCAACCAGCTCAAGTGGTGGCGGTGACCGCCGCTTGCGTCGACGGCCGACATGGAGGTGATCAGGGTTGTGAGGACAAAGGAAATGGCTAGGAGAAAACCAGAGGGATTAGCCATCTTTTTTTTTTTACCTCTTTTGTATTGGCTTCAATCTTGCAGTTGTTTAAGTTGGGACAATATGAGAGCGGCTATTGGAACTTATGTTTTAAAGCTACTAATAAAAAAGTTGGAAGAATGACATTGACTAAATCTTTATTTACTAAAATGCCACTTGACTTGGCCATCATTTTTTCCTTCCCAAATTTCTATTCTTCATTTTCAAAGTAATACTCCGATTTAGCGTTTTTTTTTAATATACTGATATTAAATTATACGATAATATTTTATTAAAAAAATTTAATGTTATAATTTAAAATTTTTTTAAAAAAATATAAATAATTATAATTTTTAATAAATAATATCATATGATTTATTATTAGTATATAAATTTATAGATTGAACACGTATTAAATATAAATCATTAATACTGCTTTTGTTATTGGGTTCTTGGTTTCTTTTATCCAACAAGTGCCATCTATGCTGTGGCTAGTTGTACTGTGGGAGTTCCTTCTAGTATATTGTAGGTCTTTTTATGATTGAAATTTTATAAAACCTAATTACAATGCGACTATGGAAAGAATTTTTATTATGCATTAAATGTGCATGATGAAGTCATATTGAGTATTTCTTTTACACAATGCAATGATGGTTATTGATGGTCTAAAGAGTTTAGTTTGTTTGGTAATGCAATCATTATTCAAAGATGATTTTTAATAAATTTGAGACTTAAATTTTAATATTTAATTTCGATAATATATCATACCTATTTTTTTATTTTAAGGTGTGGCTTCATAAAAAAAATTATTAATGATGGGACAATTGTACAAAACCCTATTTTCTCATACATTATTTATAGAAATTTCATGGGAGACAATAGAAACTCTGAGGCTTTACACAATACTATACTGTTACAAACAAAGAACAAAATAACCCCAAAAAAAGCAAGAAAGCATTCACAACAAATCCAAACATTTAGCTCAATAATTGGTACGTGTCCTTTTTGCTTGAAGAGTAGAGTTTGAATCCCATTTTCTAAATATCAAAATTGGCCAAAACAAATCTAATTCTTAATATGATAATAGAACAAGCTCAAATTATGTTCTTTAAACTTATATGGGGAGTAAGCTTACAATTTAAACAAATTGTTATTGTGTAGATGAATGAGGGTTTAGTCTAATTGATTCACGCAGTTATCTTTAAGAAATGACATTTAGTATATTTAAGATTTAAATCTCAACGTTTGCAACTCCTTCTCGTATGCTCCAAACTACAACTTCTTTGAAAAAAAAAATCTCTTATAATCTAAACTACGACTTCTTTAATAAAAAACCAAGTAACATATATATCATTTGGTGCAGATGAATCGATGTTTAACTTAGTTGATTTATATCATTATCTTAAAGAGATGACATTAGTAGGTTTCAAATTCAAATCTTAACATTAGCAAGACCTTTCGTACTCCAAACTATGGCCTTTTAGATTAAAAAAAACTAAGTAGTGTAAATATCGTCTGATTAAGCAAATTTCTTGAAAATGAAAACCTTTAGATAAATTCCCCTTTGGTAATTTTGTAAATATGGAGATATAATGATGGTTTAACGTCTAAGCAAACCAAGGAGGCATATATTCTTTGAATTGGTTTAAAAATCCTAGTTCATCCGACCAACAACCTTCAATGGTTTGCCTGTCCTAATCCCATGACTATTGACAATAATAATGACAAAGAATAATAAGAAAGCTCAACCTAACCCACCAATGGTAGAAAAAAGAACTGATTTTTAGTGATATGGTTAATTGTTTTAATTCTTTGATAAAGCTCATTATTTTATATTGACTCTTTTACAAGTTCAAAAATGCCTAGATAGCTAGTTAGAAAGTTTGGGATTTTCTTTTAGTTTGTATGACTTTTCTAAACCTAATTCAAGAAAATGACAGAAGTGTTGATTTCAAACTCGAAAACAAGTGTTTTCTAGCAAAATGATATTCCTTTGAAATTCTTGGCCACACCACCTTTTATTCCTATGGTAGATCTATTTTCTTTGTTCATTAGCTTTTCTTGTTGATTTGAGTTTGCGAATGTAGGAATGTTTAAATAAATAAATAAATAAATTACTGTTTAAGAAGTTATGTAATGATTTTGGAATAGGTTTAAGACCAAAGAAAAACGATTGATGGAGAGATACATATTGGATCATTCGAATGTTGATGCATTACCTTTGAATTTCATGTATTTTAAAATGAAAAATAACTTTGCAAGCAATTTTACAATAGGGTATTCAGATGCTCGACCGAAGGCATTCAAATGTCCAAGGAAAAGAAAAGTGTTTTGAAATACAAACATATAGAATATCCGAATGCCTTAGTTCAAATTTGACCCTTTTTTTTATTGTAATGACTAGTTAAAGATTCAAATGAGTTGTAACCTTTTTCAAATGTGTTTTTTAAATTACAAATGGTTAACAATGACATTTGTTGAGTTTTGAAAGATATGAACTTAATAAATAGAAATTGATTGAATAAACAATATATTTGAAGAGTTACAATTGTTGATTAAGATCCATATAATTATAAATAGAAATTAAGAATTTATTCCAAGAGACTTTTGACTTTTAAATATAACACTGCAAGTTCTGAATTCTCATTCACAAAAGCCAAGGTTCCTATAAATCATGTTTTTGCAAAAGATTATATATATATACACACACAAAAAAGATATTTTGCTATTTATTAAAAATATTTTAGTGATTTGATTTTATTAGTGCAAAAGTTTACTCAAGTAAAGTTTTATTATATTCTTTAACTATTTGATTCATCCTATTGCAGAGCATAAATGATGGAGAGAAAAATAAATGACACATGTTCCAATTATTTATTTATTTTTAAATATATTTTGTAGAATATGTGTTATTTCACTAATCCTATTTATAGAGTTTTTTTCTTTTACTACCAAAGTATAAGATAATTTTCTGGAAAAATATATCTAAAAGCATCGTATTTGCAACACGTTAGTATGATTCTCCCTTTTAGACCCACCAAAACTCTCAAAAAACAACAATAAGCTCTAGATAGGCAAGAAGGTGAATTTGAAATCCTAGAATGTGAGCACCACATTTTATAAACACCAGTTTCTTCTGCCGAGTGTGGTGTCGTTCACATAGAGTTGATGGATGGTTTGTCCAGGGTGTTTGGTATTAGGGACGGGTATAATCGAGTCAACTAAGTTAAGATTAAGTAGTAAAAGTTCAAGTTTGAGTTCAAGCCCGATTTGAAAATTATGATTTAAAATTCGGTTTGAACTTGATCGATTTTCATTTTTGAAGCTCAAATTTGATTCCAAAAAAAAAAATTTTAAACTGTTCGAACTCACTTGATTAAGCTTGTTTACCTAGTAAAACCAAGCTTGATTCTACGCTCGACTTAAAACTTGATAATTTATGTGTTTGAGTTCGAGTTTAAGTTCAAATTAAGATTTTTCAATACTAATTAAAAATAATAAAAATATATATTAAATTAAAATTTAAAAAAAAAAAAAACTTGATTGAGATAGGAGCTACTTAAGTTCGATATTAAGATACTCGAAATCGACTCGCTTAATAACTCAAGTTGCTTGAGCTTGACTCGATAATACTCCAACCAAATTCAATTTTTTTTTTTGGAATAAACTTGTTTGCATAAATGCCTTATTTAAACTCTTATATGTATAAGGTTTTCAAATGCTAAGAGGGTTCAATCTTCTGATGATTAGTGGATGACTAATGGATACTTAATTACTCTTATGCTTAAAAAATTACTTAAGAAGAGATTATATAATCAAGATATGCATTAAAAGATGAGTTGACTCGGGTTTAAAGGCTTCTTAGAAGCAAAGCACAAGACATGTGGCTCTAGATCCCAGCCTTACCCCATTCTTGGCTCTTTCAATTATCTAATATCTTGAATCTTTCAATGTTGATCAAATTTGAACTTTGATATTAGTAGGTGATTAATTCATTCCACTAAGAAGCCAAGAAGATGATAATCAAGAATCTAGAGGGAACCAGCATAATTTGATCTCGAAATTAAAAGTGACAAAATGAATTCAAATCCCAATGAAAAAATTGAATTCATTTAAACTCGATTTGATAAAAAATGTCAAAAGCTCGAATCAAAGAAAATCCGAACCTAAAAAAGCCAAAAATAATTCAAATCTGGAATGATTCAAATTCAACATGACTGAATCTGAAACGAGTAGAAATGGAGACCAATTCGATCATAGACCCGTAATAACTCAAATTTAAATTAAAAATATGAAAGATAATATTATAGTTAAATAACTTTTATAAATAAAACTTTAATTTTCAATTTTATTCTAATTTTTTATTTTTTCAATCAAAAGTTAAATTTAATATATATATATATATATATCAAGCAGTTTATTCTAATTACTATTCAAATGGTAATTTATTAAATTTTTAAATATATACTCTATATATCAACTAGTTTTTAATCACAATTTTTAAAAATTTAATTTTTAATTAAGATTAAATCATTAGAACAAATAATTTAACAATAACTAATAGCAGTATTTTTATCATTGTCTTACCAACCGTTAAGCCTTGATTTTATTTCTTCTTTCAAATATAATTATTTACACTTGGTTTAATTATTAGTACGTGCATTATACATTTATATTTATTTGTGTGCATAAAATAAATTATAATATACTTACGTTGTTGAATACTTTGAATATTATAGTTCATCGAATCAATTGTTTCAAGCATCAACATAATAGTATATCAAATTTTTAATAATCAATTATTTAATAAATTAATTTTTACGTTAATTTTAAATCTTTTTTTGATGCTAATAAGTATTTTAATAATGTATAAATATAATTAAAAATATTATATCATACAAAAGCTTAAAAGTTCACTTAAAAAATAAAAATATTTTTTTTGGATTTAAATAAATTATGTAAAAAAGGTATAAGCAAGGAAATACTCTTTCTCTTAAGAAAAATGACCACACGCAACTTTCAAAGGCAATTTTTTTCCTTTGGATAAGGTTGTTGATCAGATTGGATCAGATAAAGAAATTAATTAATGAAATTAGATGACTTTTTATTTATTTATTTATTTAGAGCGGATGGTTGAATTTTGAGGTTAAAATATTTTTAGAAGAAAAAAATCGGATTAAATAAATCGATTTAATCTCAAATCGAAGGATTAATTAGTTTGACATGAGATATGAAATCGAAAATTTTTTGAACCCGTAGAATAACTGTTCAATTGATAAAAAAATTAGTAAAATCAATTTTATTTTTTAAAATATTTTTTAAATAATAAAATTTAAACTTTTAATTTTTTATTTTTATATTAAAAAAATTGTATAATTTAACATTTAAACCAAATACATATTTTTATTAATTACTTTTTAATATTTAAATTATTTTAATTAAATTAACTTATCTAATTGATATTAAATTTTACCGATTCAACTTTTAATTTAATTATTATGACCTGAAAATGTAAATACCCGCCTCTCATATTTTGCACTAAAGTATGATGTGAACTTTTATTTTGATTCGATTTGTGTTAAAAAAAAAAGTGTCTTAATTTCGGTGCAAATAACTCAGGTTTTTAACATAAGCATTATGTTAGACCTTGAATATATCTTTTCTTTTAATTTCGATCGATTTTGCTCAGATTAATATTTAATAATTAAAAAATATTTTTATTTAAATTTAATTATAAAATATATTAATATTAATATTTTTTAATTTTTATTAATTATAAATACTAAATATAAGATAATCTAGATTGGATGTGCTGAATTCGAGCTTGACTTGACTTGTGGATACCTCTAATAACGTGTGAATTTGAGATTTATCAAATTGATTCATATAATTACTTTTAAGAGGTGATATCTTATAAGTTTAAAATTCAAACTTTAACAAAAATTCTTTTTTTATTCTTTTATCTTTAGGTTACGATATTTTTCTGTATATAAAAAAGTTTTAATGGGCCAAATGGCAAAAATAAAATCACATGATTCGATTCAAGTTGTCAACATCCTCATAACTGCATTTGTTTTTGGTATAACACAAGCTTTAGTAAACTTCATGGATAAGCAATTGGTTCGGCTTGACAGGTTTGATTTGTGCTGGTTAAATTTGAGGTATAAATTTTTAAATTCGAACCAGTTTAACTTAAATTATTATTTAAATAATAAAAATTATTTATATTACAAGTTAATTATAAAAATAAATAAAAATAATTATTTCAAATTTTTTAAATATATTTTAAATAATAAAATAATTTTTTTATTAATTTAAACTTAAAAAAAAAAAATTTTAAATTACAACTTATCTGATCACAAACACCCCTGTCTAAAGCAAGAGACATCAAATATGCCATCTTGAAATTAGAGACAGAATCCTCAAAGCGAAATCAGTCGAGGAAAAGTTGATTTGGATGGTCTCTCTCTCTCTCTCTCTCTCTCTCTCGCGCGCGCGCGCACTCTGTTTTTTTTTTCAGGGCCATAAACCTTTGAAAACAGGAGATAGTTTGGGCTTAAGCTCAGCCCAATTGGTAATTTAGATAAGGGTTTTTTTATCTAAATCTCATAATTTACATATTTATATTATATTAATTTTATTTTTCATTCAGTAATTATATTCATTAATGTATTATATATTTTATATAAATTTTAATATATTAATAATTTATTTTATATAAATTTTAATATGTTTATGTGCTAATATTTTATTCGTATAATTTTTATATCATATTTTAATTATTTTTTATTATATTTATATAATGTATCATTTCGTATAATTATATCATATCCGAAACAGGAAAAAAGAACAAAACAAATGGTTGATTAATTTTAATATCAAATGCCAACCATTCATAGTTACTAGTTTCCAATAAACAGTATATTAAGCCTCATCGAGAGACCCTGCCAGATTATTTAGATTAATTGCAGCATCTTAAAGCATATAAAATAGCTATAGATCTTTCAAATAAATTAAAAACCAAAGCACTTTAATGATGATCTTTACAGAGGTAGGATCTCGCAATTCTCCCATTTGCACCTTCGGGAAAGAACCCGCCAGGCTTATGCTCGTCGCCGGTACCGTACACGATCCTTAGAATCTCCGGCGGGGTTCTTGCGTAGGAGAGCGAGTTGGCGTCGGCGGACAGGACGTTGCTCGTGGTTCGGTTCTCGGCCCCGAGTTCCAAGGGTACGATTATGCCTTCGTCTTTGATGCCGCATTGGGCAAGGTCGTTCCTTAGCCCTGAGATCATATTGGTGAAGTCGGCCACCGTTATGTCGTAAGGTTCCACCTTTTCACAGGCTTTCTCGTAGAGGAATCCTCGTATAACTGCGTCTTGTCCAGATTCTACCCCCAACAGTGATGCAACCAACTGATAATAATAATTAAAAAAATGTTTCCCAAATTAAATCTAAAAGTCAATAGCAAATTCAAGCACATGAGAATCATACCTTATTATGACATGGAAAAAACATCGAAAATGTTTTAGACGACAGGGAAAACCTTGATTAAGCATTTACATAAAATTAATTGGTAATAAATCAAGAAACCTAATTTAAATATAAAATCATAAAAATTTTAAGGTTTAACTAATATGAGATAACATCATTTTAAGTCTTTAAAAAGCATGCAAGACCTATTCATTGGTCAAACAGTTCGTATGACTAGTATTGAGTCGAGCTTGGATAGGAGTTATTGTAATTTGGATCAGCCCAAATTACTATTTAAGTAATAAAAAATATTTTGTTTAAATTAATTATAAATATTAATATATTTTTTAATATTATCTTAAATAGTAAAATAAGCTTCGGGATCGACCCAATCAAAGATCGAAAGGAAATAAAAAAATTATGGGTTATGGTTTGGCCCATTAACACCTGTACCAACAAGCTTCTATCACGTATAAATGACTATGAAAAAGTTTATCACATGACAAACTCGAAAGATATAAGAAGCAGAAGTAATATACAAAACAGTATAATAAAATTGATATCCATAGGTGAAGAGATCCAACTTGAAATATAAAATCTTAGACAACTCAAAAGTTAACTGGCTTAGCAATTTATACATTCATGTTATATTTATGTATTTTGTTATACTATAATAGTGTTTAAGGTATTTTATATTTATATAGATTTTGACATATCAATAATTCGCAATAGATAAGTTTTGAAACATGTATATGTGTTATGTATTAAGTACTATATAGACGTCATATTTGTGTAATCATATTTAAAATTATCAAGTCTAAATAATACCACTTTAACAACATATTACAAAAGTTTGGATTTAGAGATTCACTTCTAAATTTGATGAATAGGATAGCGTGAGGGACGGTCCTTTACCCTTCTTGAAGTGAAGTTGGCGAGGTAAGGGATAGTCCCCACATAGCCGACGAGCCCCACATAGGGGATAGCATATGATGCTAAGAGAAATTTGGTGGTGTCTTCGTAAGGGTCGAATGGAGGATCCAGAGAGTACCCTACGGCTTTATCAAATAGTTGGGCAAAAGTTTCAGAGCTAATATCCATCAGAGGCCTTGGAAATCCACCTATCGTTGTCTCAATGGCCCTACAAAAGTAGACAAATTAAAACATGTCACCACCTAAAAGGAGATCATTATAGTCATGTATAAGGATTCAAGTAATGATCGCTGATGTATCTTTGTTTGCATCGTATAATGATCAATAAGGGTTGCTCTTTAAAACCCTGGTCATATATATATATATATATAGAGAGAGAGAGAGAGAGCTTAATTATCGAGTTATTTTCACCGAGAAATTCATGTTGAGCATCCAAAATGATGTTACCTTAGATGACCAATTTCCTGATAACCAAATTCCTCGATGATTCGACGAGTAATATGATCAAGATTGGCCTGCTGGCCACCAATTGGAGGAGGACCACCTTTAGCCAATTCCGGGTTAAAAGCGTCTAGACCTTTGCCGAGTGCACCATGCAAGAAATATTCAGCTTCTAGGAATTCCAAGTTTAGAGCAACTTGAATTCGATCCCTATCGTTGGCCTCAATAGGCCCACAATGCTGAGGAAAACCTGAGATCACAATGAGTTGCAACGAAAGCAGAAAGAGGATTCCAGCATTGGAAAGTGATAGTCTGGCCATTTCTATAAAGCAAACTGCTACTTATTCTTGTCACGCACATGCATCAAGGGATCACCATATATATAGGCCTTTTTTCCATTCTTCAAATTAGACCAGAGTCTAAAAATAAAGACGGAATTTTAAATACTTTAATTTAATTTTTGAACTTATAAGATGGCAGCTCTTTAAGATATTGTATAAATCAGATGAACTGCATATCATGGCTAAAATAATAAAAAAAAAAGTCCCTAAACTTTACTACTTTTTCTAAAGCTATTCCTACATTTTTCTTACACCAAAATAAATTTTTAACTTTTAATTTATATTAAATTAATTTTTAATTTGTACGTAAATAAATCATAATCTTTTAAGTAAAATTTTACAATAAATCAACGGTTTATTTTAAAGAAAAGCTTATTTAAATGTAAACCAAATGATACGAGTTCATTTTGGTACAACAAAAGTACAAGAATTTATTTAAAAAATAAAATAGTTCATGAATTTTTTTAATATTTTAATATAATACCATCATAAAATAAAATATTTTTAAAGATGAGATAAAAAGATGATACAAAAATCTTTATATGTATATTAAATTTAATAGTATTAAGGATGATTATCGTGTCTAAAATTTTTCTAACATAAAATTTTAAAAGATAACTATTAAAAATAATTTTTATTTTTTTAAAATAATTATTAATTATTTTTAATTTTTTTAAATTTTATAATTAATCATTTTTACGGCAAAGATCCTTACACGTTGAACCCCATTTGTTTTTCAACATAAAAACATTTTGGAGTGTTCTAGAGATGTACGTCAATGCTATATTGGGAAACTTCAACTTTTTGCCAAAGTTTCCCTAATGTTTTTCAATAGTGCAAGCAAATCGTTAGACACGAAATTAACAATTCCTCTCAAATTATGGTTTAAAAAAATGCCTTGCGTTTAGCGATTGGTTAAGCAAAATGTGTAGAATAAGGCTACAAAACTACTAAGTCCAAAACCCTTTATTTTTCATTTATAGGTGAACCCTTTATTTTTCATTTATAGGTGGTAAGCTAGATGCATGTTGTTGTTAATTGACACAAGCTAGACGCATGTTATTCCTTAATTAGATGACTCCATATGATTAAAATTTAGCTTAATTTTGATAATTAGAATTTATGTTAGAACTACATGAAAGCATATTTCAAATTTGACTAATTTGTTGATGAAGTCGATGGTAAAGGACTAAAGTTACAATTATTGAAGAAGGCGAGAAGCAACATCAAATATATATATATATATATATATATATATCTTCATATTCAAAATGAGACGTACCCGACTCCACTAACTAGGTCGAGTCAGCCGACTAAATTGTGGTTTTGAAATTTTTTTCACGTCAAATAAAATATTTTTATATTAATATTTATAGATTTTTATAATTAAATTTAAATAAAAAATTTATTATTAAATATTGATTTAAGTCAAATTAGATTAATCCAAATTATTAATAATAAAAAATATCTACAATTTTAATTTAAAAATATAATGAATGTTCATGATCAATTCAAAAGATTCTTCATACAAAGTCGTAATTTGTAAACCGTTGATTTCAACTTATTATCTAAGTGGGTTTAGGGTCGAGAATGAATATTATTTTTTGTGATATTCAGATTAACTCCACTGGCCAAAATCATTATTTAATTAAAAATATATTTTTACTTAAATTTAATAATAAAATATTAATATTAATATTAAATTTTTAATATTTTTCTAGCAGTAATTCAAGCCTACAATGTTAAGCCAAATTTAGCTTAGATAAGAAATTTAAAAAATTTCGGATCGCGACTTGTGGCAAGCTACCTGACTTGGTCTGAAAGTCCACCCAATATTTGGTAGGATTTAAGTAAAAATATTGAACTCGAAAAATGAGCTTAAGCAAAAAAATGAGATCTATTTAAAAAAAGGGCTCAACCCGACTCAGTTTATAATTATATAATATATATTAATTACATATTCTTACATATTATGTTATTTTATTATATAATGAATAAATATATTTACTATTATGATATAAATGTTAAAAAAATATGTTAGATTGTTTATATTTTAAAACTTCATAAAAGAAAAATACTAACATATTAAAGATTAAATTTTAAAAATGTAAATTAAAAAAATAATATGATGGGGCATAAATAAGTTTGAACTATCCATTTATAAATATTGACAGATCGAGGCAAAATTTGAAACTAATATTTTAAATCAAATTAGATTTGAATAAATAAAATTAATATTGATATTATATTTAAATCTGATCTGAACCTAATTTAACCTATAAATACTTCTATTCAATCCAAGCTATAAACACTTCTGCTCTGATTAAACTTGATTACTCAATCATCTCTAGAAGTGGAACAAAGTCCTTCACTTCTTCTCTAACGAAAAGAAAAAGGAATATGCAAAAAAGTATTTTATGGGCATCGAAATTATATAAATAAATCACCTTATTTCCTCTTCATATTAATCATAATTAACGATAGCTTTGTTTTTCTTTATTTCTACATTTTTGTTCCAAAAGCAAGCTGGTAAAGCAGCATCTTGCGGACAACTTTTTGAAGTTTATGGCTTGTATGTATATATTGTGATTTTAGGCTAAGATATTAGAAATATAGATTGAACAAATGTGGGTTTTTTATAGAAAAATTATCGAAGGCCAAGATGCCATTGATTGTGTATGGTAGGACCCTTAATTTCCTTAGAGGATCGGATACATACATAGATACATAAATACTTACATATGTATATATATACATATAGATTCCTCAGGCTTGTGGATGATAGACAAATTAAAATTATGATTTTTTTTGGGTACAAAGAAAGTGAAAAGTAAAAAAAAAAAAAAAAGTTACGAATGTTGATATTTGAATTTAAATTTGTTAAATATTATTTTTTAAAAATGATTATTTATAAATTAACTAAATTAAACCTCAAGATTAACGTGGTTGAAGATTTGGTATGGCCTATACGGTATGAATTATTTTCCTTAATTTAATCAAATTTATATAACTTTTTCTATATTTTATTATGACCATTTTGCCATTGATTATATATAATAGATATTATAATAAAGGAAAGGAAATTAAAAAAAAAGAAAGTAATTTTTAGATGATTTACTATTATATTATATTATATCTCGATATTAATAATAAAATTTTTGATTGAGTTTGATGTCCCGAGTAAGTGATACCAGCTCAATCAAGAAAAATAAAAAAGTTAATAATTATAAGTCAAATACTAACATAATATAATATGTTTCGATACTAAAAACATTTACGTCTTTCAAAATTTTTTATATAATATATATTTAAAAATATCTACTTCTTTTAAAAACTATCTATTTCCCTTAATTAAAAACTATTCAACTTTCTTAAAAACTATCACTTCTTGTAAAACAAAAACACTACCCATATATAAATAAATAGAAAATTATCATGCAAAGATGTTTACAATTATCTAATAGGATAACGAATGATTTTCCTTTTTTTAACATGCATGTCAATTACAAATAAATAGAAAATAATCACGTAAAGTTATTATTTATTACAATTGTTTAATGAATAAAAGATTCGAATTTGCACCCCAAAATTATTATTCTTTTGCCAAGTGTTATAGAAGATGCCCCCAATGAAATATCTCAATAATAAAGATTCGGATTTTGTAAAAATGACAAAACTTTGTGGATAATAATAAACTTGCTCAAAAAATTTGAAATTTAAGATTAAAATCAAAGACAGCTTGAATTATTATTCAAAATATTATAAAATATTAAAAAAATTATTTTTAATTAATATTTATGTTTTTATAATTGAATTATTTTTATTTAAATTTTAATTATAATTCACGTTAGATTAAATTAAAAAAAAAGCTATGTCCAAAGCCTAACCCAAATAAAAAATATTTTTATATTAATATTTATATATTTTATAATTAAAATTAAATTAATTATTATTATTAAATAATTATTTAAATTAAATCTACTTGAATTATTAAAACAAGCTTTATCCAAGACCGGGTCATGCAAGTACAATGCATCTGCTAATGGGAAGTGAAAATAAAGTGGGCTTAGACTTAGATGAAGACAGAGCCCATAATTTTCAAGAGAGAGTCCTTCAAAGCCTAAATCCAATTAGCCATCAATCGTAAGAAGGCTTGCTCTTTTCTCCCAACAAAAACCCTAACCCTAATTTAAAGTTTTTGTCTATTTATAAGCGATATTGAAGGCCATCTCCGGAGCTAAACCAAGCAATCAGCCAATACTATAAATTCCCTTCTTCTTTTGCAAATCCATCGTTTCAGCAATTTCGGCATTGAGAAGTTTTTTTCCTTTTTTTTTTTTTTTTTTCTTTTGTGAATGATAAGTCGGTTGAAGAGGCGATGATGTTGAAAACTACCTATTTTATGAAGGGTTTTTGTGATTAGAAATTCACCAATGGATCCTTCTGAGCCTTCTTCTCTTAATCTTTCTTCCACTTTCAACCTTCTTTTTTTCTCTTTTGTTTGATTAAGAAAATATTATTTATAATTTAATCTCTTAAAGTTCGATTCAGAGCCATTGAGATGATGATATCTTTCTTCTGAAAAATATATATAAATGTTGACTAAAAAAATCAGACTACAATTATCTGATCATTTGGCTCTCTATTCTCTCTATTTTGCTTTCGATTTTTTCTTCTCTTTTCTGTAAAATTTTAGTAATACATATAATGATTCGTATATTTATTTTTAATTGTTTTTTTATTATAGTTAAAATATTATATTTATTTAAATTTTTATCGTATAAATATTCACATACTATTGCGTTGAGTTTGTATTCTTTTATCTTATATTATATTTTAATTATTTTTTATTTAATTATTAAATTTATCGTTTTAGAAAATTTTTTGATATTTTCATAAAAATAATTTTTTTAAAAAATAAACTTATTTTTAAAAATTAATTAATATATATTTTTTATTGTCTGAATGATTTTTTTAAAATATTTTTAATTGTTTAGCTGTTTTTTCAATATATATATATATAGATAGATATGGAAAATATTGATTCCTATTGGAAAAAAAATGAAAAGATATTAAGATAAAAAAAAAAACATATGAACTTTATGCCAAACATCTTTATTTTTTATTCTTTGAATAAAATATTTTTTAGATAAGAATTTAAACTTATACTATTATAAAATGAATGATTAAATTTGATATATTTAAATTACAGTAATAGATCTTTACGTATTTTTTATTTTTATTATAATTACGGATATAATAAAAATTATTATAATATAATAATAAATATCAATTATAATTTGTGATAATAAAAAATATTAAAATTATTAAATAAAATTTGTAATATTATTTTTGCAGTTGCTATTTAAATATTAATTTGTGATAATAAAAAAATATTAAAATCGAATCGAGCTTTTTTTTTAATTAGTATTAAAAAATTGAATTATAAATAATCCAATTTAACGTAGATTATAAAAATTAAAATTATTTTTATTAGATGAACAAGTTTAATTAAATAATTTAACTTTTAATTTAAATCAAATTTAAACTTTAAGAATAACGATTGAATTTGAATCAAGTTTCGCATCTTATTGCTTACCCTAGCTTGGCACGATTACACCCCTATTGTCACTGTGCCCACGGTTCTTGGAAGTCAGTTACAGCTCAAACTCCATTGAGGTAGCACTTGCAGCCTGTATCAGACGTAAAAGAAAGCCCAATTTTCTGCATATTTTATAGACTCCTTACTTGCAAGAGCTTCATATACCGCTATCCACTAATGGGAATTAGAAAAACTATATGCCGTCCTAAGTCCAACTACGATTTTTTGGCCACAACTCGCAAGACATTTAGAAGAGAAACGCCATTCTATAAAAGAAGAATAACGGGCAGTCAAAGAGTTTTTACCTATCAGCATCAAGATGGCCAACTTGAAGGTAAGACTGATCTCTCCCACAGACAAAAGCACTCACCACAATTCCAAATGATGAACCGTACAAAGACATGTTTATGGCACATAAATGCCTACTGCCACAAAAATAAGAATGATCAGAAGCAAAGGTATGCCAAGAGTTGTTTTGCTCAACTCTTTATTTCTTTGAAATTCACGTTCAACACATATTCAAACATGAGCATGAGAATATAATCTTTTAAAGATATTTTAAATATGTGAAAAATTAAAAAAAAAAATTAAACATTATGATATATACCTATATTCGATTCTCACATCAGAGTCTGTGTAAGAGAGTGCCAGACCAGGAAATGAAATATTCACAAACGAAAATGAGTTCACCAACCTTTAGATTCCGCAACCTTGTTTGGATCTCTACCAATAGAATTTTGCACCAAATATCTTTTTCCTATATTCAGTCAACTCATCTCGATTAATCGTAAGTATATACCAGGACAGTTACTACGACAGCTGACCTGCACCAATACGAATAACAAAGTAAGGCTGAAAGAATATAAAAGCAGGAATAGATAAGGACGAGAGAAGGAAAGGGAAAGAATATAGCCTCAATGTTGCAATTTTTGTTTTTTAAAGCAGACGAATATATGAGTAGCAAACCTGAAACTGCAGACTATCGCGCTTTGCTTCATAGTGCTTGAACTGAGAAAACAGCAGCCCCTGAGGCAAAAGTGAAAGCGCATGCTCCTGTATATCCCAGAATTTTCTTGAAGAGGTCTCTGAGGAAAATAGTATTAACAAATTAATTAGTCAGATGAACTAAAACTCCCTCCGAGAAACAGCAAAGCCAAAACAATGGCAAACTCAACTATTGGAATTCTACCAATCTCTGCTTCAATCCATAGTGGGCTTCTCTATAAAAAATTATTTCTTCAACCACAATTTTTTCTGGAGCATAATCACCCATTTATCTAGCTTGGAACAATTCCAAATATAAACCCTGTGAATTACGTGTCCTCAATACCATCTTGAGAAGGAGATTAACAGAGCTTGTTCCATGTCAGAATGCAGTTGAAGATTGCAAAAGAATACACGGAAAATCCGAGATTTATATTGTATTGCACGCATGTACAATGAGTGTTGGAAAGCAGGCACTGGTCAGTTTTTCAATTTAGTTGGCCCATCCCATTTTCTTTTTCTTCTCAAGGGACTTCCCACCCAAGAATGAACTATCAAAAGGAAATTTCCTCATAGCATAAAATCATGCTTACCAACCAGATCTTCTTTCTTAATGGCTAATGGCTTCCATTGCCACGCGTAGCAAATGTAGCAGTCCCTCTACTTCCTGGAAGTTAAAATCAAGAGCCTTTTTCACAGAATATATAAGCTCCCCATTTTCAGCCCCTGACAAACTTTTATTAGCAGCTGCAAAAGCAATTCTTGATTTCCCTGAAGCTTCCATTGCATAATTGACATCCTGTGCCTGCAAATCACATCACATTCGATTTTGGTTATTATAGGTCACTAAAATAAGATATTCAAGCCAATAGAGCATAAAATGACATGATGTATGATATTAAAAGAGGCAACAGACACAGTTCATCGGCAAGGCTGATCATCCTACAGAACTCATTTTGAGTTCCTCCAGAGGGTGGTAATGACAGTGAGTTCCGTTTCCCAGAAGCAATTTTTGCATGATCAGATTTGTCAGAATGGAATCTCTTCATATATTTTTCATCATCACCGTCATGCACAATATTCTGCTTCACAATAGACATTACATCTTGACCTCCAGTGGCATCTTGTCTACCATCTCAACAACCAACATTTGATTTTCTCTTTTGCCGCTCTCAGTGGACAATTTTCCCACAGATTCTTTATTGTCAATAAATCTATTCTCCCTTTCATCAGGCTTGACGCCAAGCCTCTCCTGAAAACTATTTCTACCATTCCTAGGTTTTACCTCATATGAAGGCACATGATCTTGCAGTTAATCATCAACAGAATCAGATTTAAAATTATGACTCCTATCCTTTGACCGTGAGGATCCCTTGCTCGACTTTCTTGGCCGAGATTCATTGGAATTGCCATGTTTGTCATTCTAATTTTCTTCATCATGGCGTTCATCGACTGTTGTTGATCTACCAGCATACTTAGCCTCTAAATAATCAACACTACCATTCATAAATTGGCCTTTTCTGATATCAGGAGAAGATTCAATTGGTAGCTTAGCTCTAATGCCCCCCAACTGACCACCATCCTTTTCCTGAACATCAAGTATAGAGGACTCAAGGGACCCATGTTGATCACCAATAGAATTTTTTCCTTCCTTACTGTCTCAGACCTGTCACTCCGTCCATTATCTTCACCATCTGAGCATCTTCTTGCACTTCCTGCAACAAAGAGACCTGCATCACGAGACTCGTCTTTCCCTACAATATTCCTTCTTGTCGATGAAAGTTTATCTGGATTAGCAGTTCTCATTGGAAATGAAGAAGCAGATTTTTCTGGTGAGTCTTTTTTTTTTTGGTGGAAGCCAGGCTTTGATTTATACGAACCAGATTTTGATTTATGTGAACAAGAATCCTGAGACGAGCTTGAGGTAGCTGTTAAAGAAGGTTGTGCGGATCCAAAATCCCTTTTCAATTAATCTGTGTTATCCAAGCTACGTTGGGACAGAGTGGTAACTAGTTCTTGCCCACTTTGGTGATTCTTTGAATGTATACCTTTTTTCTCCAGCTTACCATTGCTTTTACTTGCAAAGGAATCCTTCCCCCAAGATTTAGATACCCTGGCCTTCTTTTCCCGCCTGTAGTCATTTTCACTGAACTCTTCCTCCAGAAACACTCTGCCATCCTGGATGTGGTTCCCCATAATCTTGCGGGAACCTGAATATAATTGAGTATCAATACATTCATCAACTTTCCTCTTTCTTGAAACTTCCCCACCATCACCATTCGCCAGATCCAGTGATCCATCAGCTAAGGAAACCTGAACTTTGTCCTTTGGTCTTTTACCAGAGACCTGTTGTGTGTCCTTATCCAAACTTTAAATCCCTATGAGTTGAACGTTCACTGTGTTTAGACTGATCCTTTCCTATCAATGTGGTTGGCAAACCATTACTTGTACTAGGACCCCCCTTACCAGCACGATCAAATATCCAATCATTGTCAGCAAGATGCAAACTTTCAGACTTAATTTTCTTGGAGGCCCTTAAAAGAATTTTGATCAAAATCCTTTTGCCTTTCATCTTTGAAGTTTTGGCATCACCTAAGTGCATGTGTTTTATAAAAGCAACACTTTATATAATTTAGAAAAATAATTTTACATGTACAATAAATCTGTTTAAAAAGAATACCTCCACCAGAACTGTGTTCTGACACTTCAGGCTTCTCATTCTGATTATTTTTGTGTTCCTCGACAGGCAAATCGCATTTTCTTGAATGCTGTAAACGAGTTTCACTTACCACAGGAGATCGAGAGACATCAATTAGAGTACCGGATCGAACTGATGACTGCATGTTCTTCTTCGTAGGAGCTGGCCCATCTTTATCCAATACATATTGTATTTCTTTTAAACCATATTTCTTCCTTCCAGCAGGGAGCATGGCATTTGAACCAAAACATTGTTGGTTTTCTTCAGGCAGCAGGGCATCAGTTGAGCGTAATCTGGACATAGTACTGCGAGGATAACTTTGCAGGTTTGTTTCACCCTCTACAGCAGGAACTTGATACAATGCAAAAACCACTTTTGTAGTTTCCTGCTCACCTACACTGCAGAGGTTCATTGCAGGCCTAAACATTTACAAGACAAACAATATTATAGATTTAGAAGATGGATAAGAGAGAGATATTTTTCCACAATCAATCATGAAGTTAACTGCCAATGCCAATGGTTTCATATTCATTCCAATGCCATTTTAACAAATACATACGTATGAAAAACTTAGGAGTCTCAACTCTGAACCATTAAATTACATCCAAAAAATTTAGAAGGGGTGCAGATAACGATCTTACACCCAGTTAAGCATGCTGCACAACCACTTCTCAGGTGAGTCAGCAGTATTTATGCTTATTGGAAGAAGACGCCACTTCAGGCATTTATCACATGAAGCCCAATTTTCTTTTATCAGTACAGGAGCTGCTGTTCCAAGGGAAGCTCCAGCAACATTCACATTGGCGGAGTTATAAGCAACATCCATAGTTACTTTAGGGTATGATATGGTTGCTGATAAATCCTCACTTTTCTTACCACTTAGCCTATCATTATGTACACTGTTAATGGCGAATATAGTTTTTTTTTTTTTTTTTCCAATCCTATCAGCTTCCTTCAGCAGATCCTCAGAAAGAATTTCCAATGAACTTGTTTGGTTTTCTTTCTGTTCTGATTCTCCAGCATCTTAAAAAAAAAATCTCTATACCTATCTTCAGCCTTTCGGAAAGGCCTTTCTAATTTTTTGTCTCCCGAGTCCCTTCTGTTCGTGTAATTGTTGACATGAGCAGTCTGCTTATTTTTCAGAATCAAAGAAGAACCAATCCTCAAGCTTTCTTTTGGTACCTCTGCAGCTAGAAGTGACAATTGGACGGGTTCGGGCGAGTTCGGGACGGGTCATTTTAGGTTCGAATTTTTTCGGGTTCAGACTGATTCGGGTTCGGGTTCGGGTCCATTCGGGTTCAGGCCAATTCGGTTTCGGGTCCATTCGGGTTCGGGCCAATTCGAGTTCGGGCCAATCCGGGTTCGGGCCAATCCGGGTTCGGGTTCGGGTTTAAGTATAGTTTACATCAATTTTTTTATTTTATGTTAAAT